>BHFT01046978.1:11127-23913 GCA_004320025.1 Laticauda laticaudata
CCCCCTCCCCCCCCCCCTCCACCGGCACCGCAAATTAGCCAGAGATGGTCACGGTCCAAGTGTGAGGCGCTTGATTTCTGACTGCGCTGCTGCCGGCCTTCCCTTTCGGGGAGACAGTTTTCCCACAGAGTCGCGGCTTTTTCGCCCGGTCGTCAACAAAAGTTTCAGCACCATGACCAATTTGGTCAGCTCCCTCCGGGCAGCCACACACAGACCCGGCGTTGACTCTGCCGTGTTGCGTGATCGACATTTACCAGCCATGGGCTAATTTCTCATTAAGGGTCATTCGCTTTGCCAACGGTTTCACAAGACCTCATGGGGAGCTCCCTTGTTTGGGCCCTTCGGTGTGGCCGAAGCCAAGCTTCTTCAACCCTCTCTTCTCCAAAAAGTTTGCTTCTTACACCAAAGAAGGCTCGGAATGGAGGAGGGGGTTGTAGCTCTGCAGAATAAGGCTAAAATAAATAGAGCAAGACATATCTGTAGACTTTCAGCTGAGAACTGAACAATTTGCCCTATCTTTAATATTGCTGGATTGATATAGCTCATTGCTCTCCATTTAAAAAAAAAAAAAAAGGAAATATCCAGAAAGCAGCTAAGACTGCAGCAAAGCAACTAATCAGTACTTGGAAAGGAAGTTATTAAGAATTCACCAATAAGTCCCCTGCCATCTCTCCCAAGGATTTTTTTTAAAAGATTGGAATATCTCAAAGAAATGTCTAGAGAGATGTTCCAGAAACGATATATAAACATAATAATCCTTTCTGAAGAATTCTATACAGTTTGGATTTCCATGTGTAATTCATTTGTACAAGTGAAGTTTGGAACTTCAGTTTGTAATTAGAGACACATATATAAAGAGAGCAATAGAACGGGAGGGTTAGATACCAGATCATTCTCATATGCTTCATGTTATATTTTAATCCTGCAAGCAGAAGTTGTAAAGTTGCAGAAATTTCTGTATTTGAAATAAACTACTTAAATAGCTAAATCAAATTAACTTTACATCTTAGTTTTGGAAATGAGTAAAATTACGATTAAAAATAACAATGTTAATAAAAATTGCTTCAACTGCATATATTCTGTTCCAAAAGCCAAGAGCTCTTCCATTCATTCTCTTGATAATAGAATGTGCTTCCTTTTTCCAGTCCTTGAATGGCCCAACAAAAACAACTTGAGCTTTATATATAGCTTTTCATGTTCATTTAATGAAAATGATTTGGGGAAAGAGAAGGCTATGTCATCAGTATTCTCCCCAAGCAGCTTGGCATGCAGTTGTGTTTAGTTTGAAAGTGTAAATCTCTTTTGTTCAAATAATATATGGCTTTAGCTGCTTGTCCTCAGTCTTTTTCTGTTAGTTCATTACTACACAATTACTATTCACGCTTCATTAGAATCTCTGTTTCTTTTTGGGAGTTTTTCTTTCCACCTAAAGGCAAAACTCTGCCCTTTTTATCATACCAATCCCATTGGGAACCAGTCAATGTGCTAATTAGCTGTTACTTTTCATGTCTCCCGAATGAATTCTACAAGTTTTGTAAGGAAGAGGGAGGAAAGATTCATATATTTTTTTTAAAGAAGGGGATGAATAACTATGGACCACAACTTTTATGTAAAAAAATGAAGCCTTTGTTCTAGCTTTAAAAGAAGTCCCTTATTTTATTTTGGGTGTAATGATGTGTGTGGTATACATCTAAAAAAAATCTAATAAAAGGAACTTTTAAAAATACTCTTTTTTTTTAGCTCTTTTGTTTTCTTTTCTGTCCTCATATCTTTGAATTTGGTAACAAAACAAGCCAGCTGTAAATACATTGACATGATCTATGAAATGGAATCAAGTTACATTTACTGAAAGAAGACCAAGTCTGTTTCATGAATTCAGAGTAGCAGTTGTGATCTCCTAGATCCAGATAAGTCTGTGTAAAACAAAAGAGAAGGAAGCCATAATAAGAGAGAAGGGAAAAACCAAAGATAGTTTTAGGCATGCAAATCACAGGGAGATTTGTCATTGATTTGAATAGAATTTAGAGCCCTCTTTGGGAACAGGGATATCCATTTTTTACCCAGCTGATTTTGCCAATAATGCTTATTCTTCTTTCTTTCTCACAGCCTCCTCTGTAGTGCCTATCCCTGGGACATTCTCTTGGCCCCTAGCTGCTCGGGGCAAACCTCGCCGTGGGATGCTCCGTAGGGCAGTTTTCTCAGATGTACAACGAAAAGCCCTGGAGAAAATGTTTCAGAAACAGAAATACATCAGCAAACCAGATAGGAAAAAACTGGCAGCTAAGCTCGGCCTGAAAGATTCCCAGGTAATTCTTTATCCCGCTATCCAGTCAAATTAATTGGTTAACAATCTCTAGGCAGCTTGTGAGTTGTTTCTTAATTTACCACCCAATTACAAAAAGCAACAAGTTAGAGCCAATCATATTTGGCCTGGGGTAAGGTGAAAACCCCAGCTAATGAAGTTAGTTTATTCCTCAATGTGTTGTGTGAAAAAAGAAATGAGTGAATGGAGCAACAACTGTAAGGGACTGCAGATAAAGATACAGATTAACAGAGTTGGAAGGGACCTTGTAGGTCATCTATTCCAACCCCCTACCCAAGCAGGAGACTCTACATCATTTCTGACAGATGGTAGTCCAGTCTCTTCTTGAAAGCTTGGGATTTGAAATTAATGTAAAATAAAGCATCCAGCGGAATACTAAGCAATGCAAGTGCAGCATGCCCAAAGCACACCAAAAAGGCTTACAGGCAAAATTGAATATATTTATATTATCCCAAAAAATCCTTAAGCAAGGTTGGCATGATCAAACTTTTCAAATGAGGGCAGCAGAGAATTTAGGATGAGAATGTTTATGTAATTAAATAAATAGTTTTTAAAAGAGTTGAACCATAGAAAAGATGCTCGCGCTCTCTCTTTCCACTCAGATTCCCACCCATCCCAGATGGGACGGAGATATGGGCCTTGCTTTCTTATTTTAGAAAATCAGTGGAAGATCTCCTGAGTGATCTCCTGAGGATCATTATAACTTGGTCTGATCCCTAAGGTGAACTAGGTACAGAATGAGCCAAGAACCTGAGATCTTATGACTTAAGAGTCCCAGCATTCCACATCCTTATCTGAAAAAGGTGGGCTTAAGGGTACTGGAATTACAGAGATAAAGATGAAAGCAGAATTGAATGGGACTATTTCACTTAGAGAATGTTCTAACATCCAATTTTAATTGACAACAGTTGTTACTGAATATTACAGATGAATATTGGTTATAGCCGATGACTTGGGATTATGGAAACTGTAGTTCAAAATATCTACAGGGCATCAAGTCACCAGCTCAGATTGTTCCTTATCTACATACAAGGTTGAGAATTCAGCTCAGCTAATATTTAAAATATTAAAAGTAAGACAGTAAACATAGCAGCAAAGGAAATATTTCAGTAAATGTGGAGTAGATATGGGTAAATTCTTCCTTCTGTGTAAGAAAAGTTCAGGCAAACTTTCCATTAGATTTAAAATCCAAGGAACTTCTTCAGTATTATGGTAACTTCAAGAAAGTCTCTTGAAAGCCAGAAGCAATGTGAGGAAAAGATATGGAATAAGAATTTCATAAATCACCTTGGATTTTCTTATGGCATAAAATTCAATTTGTATCAGCAAGTCATTGAGAAGTGATCATAAAATAATTCCTATACTGGTCTAAAATTATAGCATATTAGCTGAAATATTTTTGTATATTGTTTGGGGTGTTACAATCAAATTAGTCTACTTTGTCAGATCTCATGAGAAAGTATTAGAATTAGTTAGACAATCTAATATGTTTGAGGAAATTAGAAGAATTGCCATACTATCATTTGTAATCTATTAATCAATTCTACTATAAGTTTCTTGTCTTTATTTTACATTTTTATTTAAGTTTGGACAATTATTCTCTTCAATTTTGATCTTCATTTTTAGTTTTATTAACAATCTATTAGCTACAATAAATTATTTTAATCTTTGAACATGGAATTTTTAAAAGTTCTTCTTAAAAATTAATGTACTTATAACAACACTATTCCCAAATTTTTATATATATTCTGCCCATTATATTTATATAGAGTTTTTATAACTTTCCTTCACTTATTATTCTCTTCTTATAACTGATATGTTTCATTAATTGAAAAGAAGAAAAACTACATTTTGTTACATTTCAAGTTGCTGCCACCTTCAGCATGGCTACATGCCTGGAGAGCCAAATAATGATCAGGCCTGTGACAGAGTATCATTAAAAATCTAAGGTAAAAAAAATCTTATATTTAGCAGTCAGATGTGAATTTTTAGACCAATCTGATGATTCTGGAGGAATCCTATAAATTTCTGCAGAACGTTATATTATAGATTAGATTTAGACTTTTTTATGCTGCTTTTACCATTTTTATAAATGCCTCAAAGTGAGGAATATACCCAATACTCCTTTCTCCTCCTATTTTCCTCATAACTACAATCCTCTGAGATAAGTTAAGCTGAAAATGACTGGCCCAAAGTCACCCATCTGGCTTTCATTCCTAACTGACAGACTCCTGATTTCTAGTCTAGAGCCTTAACCACTAGACCAAACTCTAAAATTATCCTTGGCATGTTTCGAAGTTGAAATCTCCCCAAATGCATTAATTTGTATCAATTTTCTACACCTACACTATTGTATATGGACTCATTGAAGTTTTGAAAGCAGGGGTGGAGCACAGTTTTTCAAAAGTTTGGCCTCAGAAAAGTATTTCAAGGTTGACGCAAGCCATGTGTGTATGCTTATCTTGATCTATTTTCTTGTATATTTGAAAATTCTAGGTAAAGATCTGGTTCCAAAACAGAAGAATGAAATGGAGAAACTCCAAAGAGAGAGAACTCCTGTCATCTGGTGGCTGCCGGGAACAAACCTTACCCACCAAGTTCAACCCTCACCCAGACCTCAGTGACGTGGGCAAGAAGGGCATTGGGGAGGAAGAGGAGGAAGCAGTAGCAGTGCCCCCATTGTACCCAGTGAGCCCAAGACATTCTTTAGCTTACCACCAGTCTACAGATCACACACATCAGAGAGACAGGTTGGAGTCCCAGATGCTCCCCTCCCCCACGCATTCCAGCAGTCCCAGCAAGCCATCAGACTTTTCAGACTCAGAAGAAGAGGAGGACGAAGAAGGGGAGGAGGAGGAAGATGAGGAGATCACAGTTTCATAGAGACCTTCTCCTTTTGAAAAAAAAAGAGGACATTGAGTGGTTGTACATAAATTGAGGGCTATTTGATTGAAGAGGTAATGTCTTTCCACTTCCCTGCATTTCATACAGAAAACGCAATGCTTCCCATTCATTTACAAGACTTCTGCATGCCATTATGGTACCTCTATCCAAGATATGATTATAATCTGTGAAGTTTTGTTTAATCAGCCAGCATTCTTATTTAAAAACCTGTTTGTTTTTAAATCTATATGGATACAGCATAGGAAAACAAAACCTTAATTGTAGGTTGTATTACATATAACCATTGAGACTGTTATTTCACCAAAGGATTGGGCTGATTAACAATTTTCATTGTAAAGAAATGTGTGTGTGCATGCGCGCGCCTTCTAGAGGTATTGGGCAAGTTGGCTGAGAACAATAAGGAGAGAAATCCAACATTTCTAGACTGGACCAAGTTGGAGAAACTAATTTCGCGACTTGACTAACATGCCAAACTGCTGTGTCACCGGGGATAAATTATTGACAATATACTTTTCACATGAAGATAGTTTTGGTCTCTCTCCCCACTATCCCTTTCCCCCCTATTTTAATTGATTTTTTTTTCAAGTATAAACATTTATTTGTAGATATCTCAGATATTGCCATCGTTAAACTTTCTTCCATTTCCCCCAGGTCTTTATCTTTCATCTTTGTCTCTATTAAACACGTATATGTGGGCATAAGGACATAGGTTTGCCTCTTTGATTTTTTTTGTCAACTTTTGCTGTCTTTGCACAGCAGTTATGAACTGTACACTATTTTATATATTCATGTTTGTAGGAATATTTTATACTGAGGCTGTTGTATGTTTACAGATAAAGCAGAAAGCTTTGTATATTTGATTGTATAAGGAGGATGTTGATTGTATATGTGTTTTTGTAATTTTTTAAACCTTAAGGGGAGTTAGATTTTAGCTGTGTAACTTATATAAAACATTATTTTGTATTCTTACTGTGCACAGATTTAAAAATGTATATTTTACAAATGAAGCAAATGACTTTTTAAATAGTCTGCAAGACTGACATGTTTTTTATTGAATTGGAGTGTTTTTAAAAAGCATTTATATCCTGTTATTTATGAAGTATTTGCAGTAAGATGTTCCCAGACATTAACCAGCTGAAGCCTATTGTGTTGAAACTTTCCAAATAAGTAAAAATTATCATATGTATCTCCAATGCCAATTTACTTTTACAAGCATACGAAAGTTACTGAGTAAATATTCGGTGTCAGCTGGAAATCGACTTTATTCAATTCAGAATAAACTGTCTGAGGACAATAGAAGGAGGGATGAACAGCATGAAGGCCACAACAGTCTTCTGTCCATAAATGCCACTATCTCTGGTTTATCTGTAGTTACTCCTAGGATGGTGTTATCGTTCATATGCACACATCTCTGTCTCTGTCTGTCTGTCTGTCTGTCTGTCTGTCTGTCTGTCTGTCTGTGTCTCTCACTCTTTCTCTCTCTCTCTCTCTCCCTCCCTTCCCCCCCCCCNTCCCTCCCCCCCCCCCTCGCTCCAGAATCCCATACACTGTGAGGATGTTGCAGGAGGTCTGTGGACACCTCTGACACCACTGTCAGTAGCTAGTCAATGAGTTTCACATCTTATCGATATTGCGTGACATGGCTAGCACTACTGTAGGATTCAATCCCAGCTTCTTGACCGTATCCAATAAGAAGCTTCATTTGGTTCTCCTATGTATTATTGTCACAGGATACCACACTCCTGTAGTATCCTCCTCCTGCACTCCTGCAGCTCTTGCCAACCCAGCTGGGGGTTCAGTTTGACTGGAGCAACTTAATGATGAGCTCAAAAGCAGCCAGTTTTGGGGGCAGACCTTATTTTGAGATTGTTTGCCTGGAGCACATTGAAGTATCTTGGCAAGGAATAAATGGATGCCGGCAAACACTTGCAGTTGCTTCCTCAAACATTTATTCCTTTGAAAAATAAGAGAATGGGGATGGCAAAGAGAATGGGGAGCAGCTGGCCCTTGAAATCACATACCAGCCCAATGTGCCCATAGATAGTAACCTCAGCTCTGAGAGCAAATAAAGAAAAGGAAGTTCAGTCAGGTTTGGGGGGAGGAAGAGATTTGGGGTCTGGGGGGGAGTCATTAACAGCCCCAGATGTAGGACTTACCTCAGGGAAGGCTGGAAACTGATGGGTTTTTTTAGCCTAGAATTGTACTAGGAATTTTTATATTTGATCTACTTTGTACTCTGTGTTTTGTGTGTGTGGCCTTCCTTTTGCCAACTTTATTAAAGTTTTTGTTTGTTTGGAGTGAATCCTGGAGTTGACCAGTTGCCTTTTAGGACCCATCTCAGCTTGGCTGAACTATAGATTCTCAATGTTTTGTTTGGTTTCCATTCCTGCAGCTTAGATAGACTCTGAGTGTGAGAATGTTTTTATGAATTAATATTTTTCAAAATATTGTGAATAGGATTAGACAGTTGTAATTTCATAGATATGAGCTTGCATACATAAACACATCTACACAACAAGGCAGACATAGGTTAAGTCAGGGGTGTCAAACTCAATTTCATTGATGGCCGCATCAGGGTTTTGTTTGACCTTGGGGGCCAGAGTGGCTGTGGTCAGGGTGGGCATGGCCAGCTTGACGTCACTCATGTCAGGGCACCTGTGGTGGCTCAAGTGCTCTGCCAGTGAAAACAGCTCATGAGTTCCATTTTCAGCTGCGATTGCCTCCTGCTGCCCTCTGCCAGTGAAAATGGAGCTCTTGAGGCCTTGTGAGCTCCATTTTCAATGGTAGAGGCACCGTGGGCCGGTCCTTCACTGTTTCCAGGGCAGCCCTGCGGGCCTTGAGTTTGACGCCTCTGGGTTAAGTGACACTCTTCTATTTGGAAGGAACTAATGACTGAAATTGTGAAGAAAAGTCTCTTTAACAATTAAAAAACCAGGTTATATTTCACTACAAATTGTCACCATGGTACATACAAATTGCAAGAAGCAAGCTTTATTTTTAATACTAGGCCAAGAAGGTTATGAGCTGATTGCATATGTTTTGAAGGCTGTATTTTTTTTCCCCCGCACACAGATCACACCACATAGGAAAGGGGTTTGGAAGAAGCACTAAAATTGCCCTTTCAGTCCTATCTGGACATAAGATAAATGCAGAGTCGCTATTTTATTTCATCATTACAGTTTTTTACTAAAATTAGCACCAAAGTTATATGTTAGAGTGGTGTGCATAGCATGTGTTTAGGAGAGTTTAGGCAGCAGGACTAACATCTTCATGCCACCCATATGGTATTCTAATCCTGACCTATCATTACGGTAGTGTTTTTGTTAACATTACAATCTCAGGAAATTTGGGAAGCAGTAAAAGAGTGTGGAATGTGGGATAAAGTTAAGTGAACTTTATGCAGAATTACAGAGTTGGAAGGGGTCTTGGAGGTCTTTTAGTCCAGCCATGTGCTCAAGTAGGGGGCTCTATACCATTCCAGACAAATGGCTGTTCAGTCTCTTCTTAAAAACCTCAGTGAGGGAGCACCCGCAACTTCTGAAGGCAAGCCATTCCAGTGATTAATTGTATTCACTGTCAGGAAATTTCTTTTTTATTTAGTCTTTTGTTCAATGTTATTTTATCCCCCTTTCTCTGCAGTCTTTTGCAATCCTGAAACAACTTGTCAGAAAATGTGATGAGAGACAACAGCTTATCTTAAACTGGCAGAGATTTAATCCGTTTTGAGGTAATTCTCCTTGCCCCTTTCACATCTTTTTTTTTAAAGCATTTTGAATGCACAGGGGTTTATTAAAATGCACTCCAATGTGCCAACTGGGCCTAGGCGAGGCTGGGTTTGGGGCAGAAGTGGTATTCAGCAGGTTCTGACCAGTTCTGGAGAACCGTTCGTGGAAATTTTGAGTAGTTTGAAGAAGCAGCAAATACCACCTCTGACTGAAGATTTTACAGTATCTTTCCCCTGCCACGCCCACCAAGCCACACCCACTGAACCTGTAGTAAAAAAATTTGAATCCCATCACTGGTTTGGGGGCCTGCCAATAGCATTAGCAATAGCATTTAGACTTATATACTGCTTCACGGAGCTTTACAGCCCTCTCTAAGCAGTTTACAGAGTCAGCGTATTGTCCCCTACAATCTGGGTCCTCGTTTTACCGACCTTGGAAGGATGGAAGGCTGAGTCAGCCTTCAGCCTGGTGGGATTCAAACTGCCAAATTGTAGGCAATGCTGAGACTCTGCCATCTTTGGTAGTGAGTGGGGTGGCACTGCCCCAAAGAGATCTGGAGAAAAACTTTGGATCCTCCTAGATTCATTGATCCTGTTCAAAAAGCAGGTAGCAGTGGCATGCACGGTCGATTCAGCTTTCCATTCTTCCAAGGTTGGTAAAATGAGAACCTATAATGTTGGTTGCATATGCTGACTCTGTAAACTGCTTAGAGAGGGCTACAAAGCACTATGAATCGGTATATAAGTCAAAATGCTTATTGCTATTTCTATTGGTCGTCAATGTGCTTTTGGGCCCAGAGTGCTGGTTTTGACCTTTAAAGCCTTCATGGCTGGGGCTGGGTTACTTGAGAGACTATATTTCCACAGTGGTGGGAGTCAAAATTTTTTACTACTGGTTCTGTGGGTGTGGCTTGGTGGGCGTGGCAGGGGAAGTATACTTCAAAATCTCCATTCCCACCCCACTCCTGGGGGAAGGTTATTGCAAAATCCCATTCCCTCCCCACCCCACTAACCTGCTTTCCAGCTCCATTATCCTGCGCAGGGCAATAAAAGAAGACCCAGCCAATCAGCTGGGACTCGGAAGGCAGAGAAAAGATGGGGGCAGGGCCAGTCAGAGGTGGTTTTGCTGGTTTTCTGAACTGCACACAATTTCTACTACCAGTTCTCCAGAACTGGTCAGAAGAACCTGCTGAATACCACCTCTGATCTCCAACTATATTCTCCTAAAAATTGTTCAATTTTCTGGAATCCTCATCGCATATCAAACATTAATACAATTGAACGAGTTCAGAAATACTTTACAAGAAACGTCTTGCAACGTCTTCTTCTGTCCATAATAGAATACCTTACCTACTAAGGTTGAAATTCTTGGTTTGGATAGCTAAGAATTGCGATGCTTGCAAGCAGATTTCGGTATTGCATACAAAATTGTACATAGCAACACTTTACCTGTAAATGACTTTTTTTCCGCGTGTATGAACGATTGCTTTAAACAATGTAAACCTCTTGGTTGTAAAAAAAAATATTAGATTTTTGTAATAGAATTGTCGATGTCTGCAGCATCTTACCTGATTCAGCTGTTTCAACCATCAACATTCACAGTTTTAATTCTAGCTTAACTTCTCTGGACCTCACTCTACAGGGGCATGCGTGAGTGTGCTGGATTGCCTATTGCCCCTGTTACATTTTGACTTTCTTATTTGGTCTGTTCAAATTTGTAATTTTTGTTTGACAAATAAAAGAAAATAAAAATAAAGAAATTACATTTGCCTGTTCTATTAGGCCCAACAGGAGATGTCTGCTATGGGTGCCATCTGCTAAGGAGTTCCATCTGATGGGACCCAAGAAACAAGGGTTTTCTGCCCTGGCACCCACCCTCTGGAACATCTCCTCCCTGCCCCTCCACAGATGAGACTGTCCCTATCTCTGCTGACTTTCCATAAGTTGGTTGTTTCAACAGGCCTGGGGCCCCCAAGGGGATGGAAATTTAATGAGACCGCCCCATTGTTCGTAATTGGATGTTCTTTCTTACCCTTTTCATAATATTAACCTTTGTACTTTTTGCTTTTCAAATTGTTTTATGGTATGCTTGGCTTTGGACCACAATTACATCATGTAAGATGGGTAAACTATATACAGTAGCTTATAACAACATGATTCAACACTTATCTTCCACATAGTGCAATTACTGAAATAATTGCTGAAACCAGTGAGACAAGTTAGTTATTTCTGTTTTTAAAAACATTGATTTCCCGTTCTTAAGTACGACTGGATTTCTGTCACTATATGAATGTCAAAGAGCCAGTCTTTTAAGTGGTTAAGGCACCTGGCTAGTAACAGGAAGCCTCTGAATGCTAATCCCATTTTAGCCAGCCAGCTTGGTGACTTTGATCCAGCCATTCTCTCTCAGCCCAGTGAAGCAGGCAACAACAAACTGCTTCTGAAAAACCTTTTTAAAAAAAAACCTGCAGGGAGTTCTCCAGGCAGAATCTAGGAATCAACACAGACTTGAGGGCAGCCTCCCTCCAAAGAACATCAAAGATATATTCTGAGATGTGCTTTATGAAGCAATGCTCAGCTTGATCACATTATTCCATTTCAATTTTTTAAAAAACATGACTACAGAGTTGGAAATATTTTTTTAAACCATAGATTTGTTCAAATATAGATGGTCAAAATAGTGCTGTCCAGGTATTGCGATTCACTTGTGTTTGCTGCCATCTGGTGGTCAGTTTCCATTTAAGCCTCCTTGTTTAAAATTCCACGAATAATGCTCAGACTTGTAAAGGAACTGGTCGCTTGCTACAGTCAACATTAGTGATTTTCCTATCATATTTAGGGGCGGGATCCAACTAGTGTAACTACTGGTTCAGTGATTTATGTTTTGCTGAAAATGGGCCCATTTCAGTATTTCTGGTATTTCCAGAAGGCCCATTTTTCAGCCTCCCAAGGCTGCAGAGACTTCTCTTGAGCCTCGGGAGGGAAAAAACGGCCTCAAACAGGCCAAAAATCTACTGGCACATATGTGCGGTGCAGGTAGGTTTGGCTGGGGTTCACATGCCTGCACAAATAGCTCTGTGTGCCACCTGTGGCATGTGTGCCATAGGTTCGCCATCACAGGTATAGGCAGTGTGACATCCCCACTCCACAAGCTGCACTGTCCCTTTGTTTCTGACTATCCCCTTGTGCTGATTATCACCACAAATCTCTACATGGCACAAGGTCTGATTATCTAACTGACCATGGGTGTTTGTTGGGCCATTGTCAGCTGACAGAGTGGTCTATCAGTACCATCTGAAACCATGGTCTAGCACTACTTTCTATCAGCATGCAGGAAATACACTTCTCTGTCATGGCACTTGCTCTCTGAGATGAGATCCCTTCTGAGATCTGTGTGGCTCCTATCCTGATGAAATTCCAGACAGCCTTGAAAACCTGGCTTTGGGTTAGAGTGGATGGAGTCCCTTGTTGGATATTTTCATATGGTTTTTATATTGAGTGGCTGAATCCCACTATTTTGTGTTGCATTTTAGCTTGTTGTTGTGAGTCACCCAAACTTTGTTCCGAGTCAGAAGGCACCTTAGCTAAGATTTGTCAGTCTTTCTTGTAGGTCACTTTTATGCTGCCAAATGTCATGGCTATACTTGGAATTGGCACAATGGCACTCAAGTACAATGATGACAATGCCCAACTATTCATCACCTGTTTTTCATGATGAAATTAAAATAGGTGTTTGGTATTAAGAGACTATGATCCTGCCCTTCTGACAGTCATAGAGCCCTTTGCCCTCATTATATAAGAAACCACAGAATTTAAAGCCCCTGTCACACTGCAC
>BHFT01046980.1:0-29409 GCA_004320025.1 Laticauda laticaudata
AAGATGGATGTTTTTATGTTTTGTTTGTTTTTTGTTTGTTTTTAAAAATCAATAAAACTTATCAAAAAAAAAAAACCCAAACCCCATCGGTGTATTAATTTTCTGTTTTGCTCCCTCTTCCTAGGAATACATCATTCATGTTGATCCCATGAGTCAACTTGGGTTGAATTCAGACAGTGTCCTGGGGTACAACATTGGAGAAATTGTTCGCACAAGCAGCACAGATACACCTGAGCTGCTACCCTGTGGCTATCTGGTTGGTGAAAACAACACCATCTCTGTGAAAATCAAAGGTAAATTGTAGCTGATTTATTTGTTACAACTCTTTGTAATTGTAGGTTTTACAGATGTTAGCTTTGAAGGAATCTCAGGGGCATAAGAAGATTTAATTAGCTTTCTGTCTGTCTTTGTTTCTTGACTAAATGTTGTTTCCCTTTCAGTTGTATACCACTATTGGTAAGAAATGTCACATACAACCACATTCCTATGAACCTTTCATGTCCCTATTTGTGTAGTTCTACAGGTGGGCATCATTTGTCATAGTCCCATTGCCCAGGTTTTGTATATATATGGCTGGCAAATAAAGACTAGACCTTGTTATTCACAGCATAGTTTCATGTACAGAGTGTCCTCAGATTATGAGGGCAGTTAGGTGTGGAATTGCCATTGTTAAGCAATATCATATAAAGCATGAGATTGTGTGATCAAATCAGTTAGAAACAGCAATCCAGGCAGTCCCTATGGCCGTTGTAATGTTAAGGTCATGGATTTTTAAGTGGGAAGTGGTGGGGAGTCCCATGTAAGTAGCATGAGGTTACTGCAGGAGAGTAGGGATGGGGCTGAGAAGGATGCACAGACTGCACATGAATTGAAGGTGGATATGCTGTAGTGTGGTGCAAGTGCAGGGAGCTCCTGGGTTGGAAGGAGGAAGAGTATGGATTGGTTCAAGTCTGGGGTGGAATTTATCAAAGCAACTTCCAACTTTCCGTATTAGATTCCCCATTGACTTTGTTTGTGGGAAACCAGCAGGAAAGTTTGCAAATTGAGACGCTGCAATCATCATACTTGCAAGAGTGAACATAGCAGCATTGTAATGGTCGGTAAACAAGGACTACCACTCTTCACAGTTTTGGGCAGATGGGTTTGTTTGGAAGAAGCTTTCTGCAGTGTTCTTAGGTACTTTGTGCATGAGCTTTTCTCAAGGTCTCATTATCCACAGTTTTGTTATCTGTGGTTATTAAGCCACAAATAACAAGAACCACCTGTGTAAATAAAGTGGATATTTCACAAAATATTTCCACTTATTAAAAAGAAAGGAGCTGTCCTTTTTATGCAGTGTTTTGTTGACCTGTATTATTTGTTTATCATTGAAATATTCTTTTATTTCAAGAGAAGTAAACAAATGCAATAGAGCTTGGGACCCACATTTGCAACCCAACAAAGCCGAACTTAATGGCATTTGATAAAATTCTTGAAGCTTAAGATCAAGAACTGGGATTATATTATATACGCACAGATTAGGACAGAGAACGAATATATGACAGAACTTTGAAGGTTCATCTGTGAAAGGAAGATATTCAGCCCTCACCTGCCCCAAATTGGACAGTGCAACAGAAAGCTTTGCAATACAGTTTTGCATTGTTATAGGTGAAAATTTGGTTATTACACGTGAGAATATAAAGAGCCGAACTGAAGCCATTTTGTGTTCGCAGTCTGAACTTTTGAAGCTCAGAACATTTATGTAATGTGTTTTCTGCCAGAAATTATATAAAATTGCAAAACTAGGTACTTGACATAAGTTAGAGGTATGTGCTGGGGCGCTCTGACATTAGACGTCACATTAAGAGTTATTAATGGTTTTCTTATAATCTTCTGGAATTTGAATAACAGGAAATCTGACTATAATGAGAATGTTGGGAGTTTTCCATGAAAGGTTGGAACTTTCTTATGAAAATGTTGCATAGTGTCCATATATGGGAAACAGGAAGTATTATGTAACCATGTGATTTAATAAACCTATATAAGCTCTATTCACTGAATGGATGTGTCTCCTTTTCTCCTAAACATGGTTTTGGAGTAGAGGGGCCCATACTGCAGTATTTTCCCTAATAAAGCATCCTATGGATCAGATTATCAAAAGTCTGTTGATTCATTTTTATGTACTTCTCACAGCATTTACATGGTAACAGAATAACAGAAGGACTTCTAGACCAACATCCTACTCAAGCAGGAAACTCAGGCAAATGGTTGTCCAATCTCTTAAAAACTTGCAGTGTTGGAGCACCCACAACTTCTGAAGGCAACTTGTTCCACTAATTAATTGTTCTAATATCTCAGTGAAGGATAAGAGTGGAGATTCATTCTCCGAGCTTGGGGTTGTTACCAGGCTAGGTAACATCTACAGTGGAATTTAGGGAATGTCAGTGTTGGTGTTCTGCTTTTAAGGGTTTCAAATGGTCAGTAGGTCTTGTGATGGGAGGGTCATGTTCAGGTGAGGGTCTTCTGATGGATCTTGTGAGGGGTCAGGTATGGATCACATCTGCTGGAGGAGTCAAATTAAAAACTCTGTGGGAAACTTGACTTTGACAACAGAAATGTACTATTCATTTCATTAGTCAGAACTAGAATTTTTAAATTTTATTTTCCTTTTGAAAAACCATGAATTCAGTGGTGGGATGCTGCCAGTGTAACAACCAGTTTGCTAATCACGCCCTTTGTGTGTGCACACACACCTTTCAAAATTACTTACCTTTGATGTTACTTCAGGGAAATAACCTGGTTTGGAACCAGCTGATCATTGGAGCTAGGGTTCACCCAAACCGGTCCGAGCCAGGAGAATCCCACTCCTGCATGTATGGCATGTTTTTAATTCAGTAGCTTACATGATGATAAGATTTTTTAAGTTCTTTATTATAAAATGTTGATAGCTGATTAGGATTTATTCCAGTGAACCCTATTGTACTGCATAATCCTCCTCGTTCTATTTGATAAAAATTGAAAATTAAAGAGCTTGAGAATGACAAAGTTCAAAGATATTATATATGAAATAGTACCATTTCTCCCCTGTGCAAGTGACATAATAAAAGCAAGAAAAAGGTTTAAATTGTGTTTTTCTAATATTACAGGTATTATAGAGAATAGTTTGGATGGTCTGGTGTTTGAGTCTCTAATCCCAAAGCCAATTCTACAACGTTACGTGTCACTCTTGATGGAACATCGGAGAATCATTTTATCTGGTCCAAGCGGCACTGGAAAGACATACTTAGCCAATCGCCTGTCTGAATATATGGTGCTTAGAGAGGGCAGGGAGCTGGCTGATGGTGCTATTGCAACCTTTAATGTGGATCACAAATCCAGTAAGGTGAGTATTACAGATACCCAATTGGGGAAAATATTGTTTCTGGATCCAATCTGTGTTGAACATAGGAACCAGAGTTTTATTTTTCCGAGTTTTTGGACTCATGCTAGACCATGAGCATGAAAGCTTGGAAACTTGGAAACTAAAACTCTGGTCCTGTTGACTGACCCAGGTGGGATCCAGAAACACTATCTTGGGACACCTGAATTTGCCTTTGTTTGTGAATATTGTTTCTGTTCACAAATAATTTATTTTCCAGAGCAAACATTTCATAAGAAATGAGTTCTTATACCTTACCAAGATTGGAGATATACTGTATTAGGCACTTTGCTTGAATAGTAGATTTGATATGATTTATGATGTGTCTTAGAGACTGAGAAGAGGGATCCTTCTATATAATGAGAAGTGGTATTTGGTTACTAATTAATGCCTTTTTGGATTTCCTCTTCTGTCTCCTGTAATGATAATTTGTACTAATACTCTACAAAATCCACCTATACAGTGGCATTCCTGGAAGTGAAGTGTCTTAACTGGTGTCTTAATCCTTTAGGAATTCCAAGCCTGTTAGTGCTACTTCTTTTCTGTCTTCTTCATTATCTGGGCATATAATGCCAGATTTTCATAATTACTACTTTTTATAGGCTCTGTTCTACTCCTACTTTAGATACTACCTCCTATTGAGATATGAGATCAAGGTAGACCTCGTAACATCTGGAGAAGCAATTACATGCTTTGAGAATCACCATTTGAGGATTAAGCAAAAGTGCACAGTTATCTCAGGCAAGATAACCAGCTTACCTGAATAATTCATCTACAGAGTTTATTCAAAATAAGTTTTTTAAAGAACTAAGTTGTGGTGTGGTTCCTGCTGTATTTTTCCAAGGAACTTTTAGAATTGAACCAAACAGTCTTCATCACCTCCCAAGATCTCCAAATCATAATTGCAAGCCAGGTGTTTTTTCCCCCCTACTACATTGGTTTTTCTTTTTACAGGAACTCCGGCAATACCTCTCCAACCTTGCAGACCAATGTAGCAGTGAAAATAATGCCGTAGAGATGCCTCTTGTAATCATCTTGGATAATTTACATCATGTCAGCTCTCTAGGAGAAATCTTTAATGGGCTTTTGAACTGCAAGTACCACAAATGGTAACAGTCATTCTTTTACCTTTTCATGGTGGAAAGTCTGTTTCTCTATCAACAAACATATTCTGTGAATGTTCATGTAACTGATTTTGGTGCCCACAAGCAGAATATTGTTTCTTTAAATAAAACTTAGTTAAATATTATTGCTTTTAGTTCAACTCAGAAGTGAGCATTTCTCTTAAGTGAGCATACATTTCTATCTGAATATCTAAATCAGTTAAAACAAATACTATTATAAATCCTGCAACCAAAGGTTTAACTCAAGATTCATTCAAATTAGTACATGAATTGTTTAATAGCAATATAGTTTGTGTGTGTTGCTAAAACTCTTAAGTTTTTGTTTAAAGAAATGTTAATTATTAGTTAATGTTTAAAAATTAACAACAAAAATAAATCAACTCCCTTTCAGATTATTATTACAGATCACAAGAAATTCTAAAGAGAAATTATACCCTGAATATACCCTGAGATTTGATTTAAAGCTGAAATTAAATGCTACATTCTACAACCGATAGTCATAAAGGACATGACCACACAGCAAACAGAAATTAAAAAAAAACATCTAGAGCAGATTCCTGGCTTTTCATTTTATCTGGGTCTACAAAACTAGGAGATTCCTAAAACAAATATATTCCCATGCTTTGATTATAGAAACTTCTCAAGCTTTTTAAAGATTCAATATTAACAGAAGCTTTGAGATAGATGGAAAATACTAGTCTTTACCAGCCTTTTTCTGCAGAGTTCTGCCAATGTCTGTCTTTTCTTTTTAAAAAACTAGACTTTTTTCATTTATAGCACAAAATGGCTGGAGTAATTTGAAAATATATAAGATAGTTGGTTGTCTATCCCCTGCTCTATACCCTTCACCAAGTACTGTACCTTTCAGATAGATTCTGAATTCTACCATGAGCAGAATTCAGGACATCCAAAGGACAGTATGTTGGAGAAGTGTAGCAAATGACCAGGCTGAGTCCAAGAGTCAAACATGTCACCAGTATCAAGTCCCTTCATGCCTACAAGAGATCTAAGTCCAGCCCACTTTGAATTCCAATGATTCTTTATCTACTGTCAATTTGCTTTGACCGTTAGTAGTTCAGATTCTTGTAGAAAGTATTAGCAAGCAATAAACCTGAACTCATTTGAACTGCCCTGTCCTGATTTCCTGCACTTAACAAGAAAATTGCTTCATGCTTTCATTTCTCAATTTTTTGGTTCACGTGCTGACTACTTTCCTTTCCAGAAATCCTCCTCTTTTAAATCTGTATGTTTTATTTTTTTTCTCTCACAATATTAAAAATGTTTTTCAAAAAATTAACTGACCCTCTCCCTGAAAAGTAAATAAAATATTCTAAAGCATTCCAGAAATTCAGCTAGTATGGAGGAGCACCACAATAACTCTGGGTTAGAATCTATTCCCATGTTATGAGTAGGAAGCAAAAAAGCACATGAGATGATAATGTAAATTTTTAAAAACGTTTTTGTGAAAATAAATGCTGGCTAACTTTTTTTCCCTACAGCCCTTATATCATTGGAACAATGAACCAAGCAACTTCCTCAACACCTAACCTTCAGCTGCACCACAACTTTAGATGGGTACTGTGTGCCAATCACACTGAGCCAGTCAAGGGCTTTCTTGCCCGATTCTTGAGAAGAAAACTCATTGAAACAGAAATTGGAGGTCAGATAAGAAATGCAGAATTAATTAAGATTGTAGACTGGATTCCCAAGGTTTGGCAACATCTCAACAAGTTCTTGGAAGCTCATAGTTCTTCAGATGTTACTATCGGTAAGAAATTTAATAAAATAAAGAAAAATTAAGTTTTCCTTATATGCCTTTTTTATTTCTCTTGTTCATTGTATAATGTTATGGTTAAAATAAATGCATTGGTTCCTCCTTACTGAAAATAATTAATTTTACATTTTTCTTCATTTTCGCAGGTCCACGCCTGTTTCTCTCTTGCCCTCTAGATGTGGATGGGTCAAGGGTTTGGTTTACTGACCTATGGAACTACTCCATTGTTCCCTATCTTCTTGAAGCTGTCAGAGAAGGGCTGCAGGTAAGCATAGTTTACAAAACTAGAGCTATAAATATGACAAATACAATACATAACAATCACCCCAATTTTTGTTTTTGTAAAGGATTGTTATAATCTCCCTTTCTTCTCCCAGATGGAATTGAAAATATCAGTCCTGTTTAACTTCTCTGAGACTCAGATCTATCTATCTATCTAGCTACCTAGCTACCTATCTACCTACCTTCATCCATCCATCCATTTATTCACGTGTTTATTCACTTATTTAATCACTATGCCTGGTGGCGTAATGGTTAGTGTGCAGTACTGCAGGCTAACTCTGCCCGCAGGCAGGAGTTAGTCTTGACTGGCTCGAGGTTGACTTAGCTTTCCATTCTTCCAAGGTCGGTAAAATGAGGACCCGCATTGCTAGAGGGAATGCATTGACTTTGTAAACTGCTTAGAGAGTGTTATAACTATTCTCAGTTTTTCATTATCCCATTTTAAGAAGGCATTTCCCTTTTAAAGGGCTGTTCTCCTGGAATGTCATTTTGGACTCCTGCATTTCTGAGCAAGCTGATGCCTTCTTCCTCTTCAAGTAGATGGAATGGTGATCATTCATGAGGGCGTATATTCGCTGCTATATGAAAGGAAATGCAGGCAGTTGGAATCCTTAGATAGTGTCTAATATTCTCCAAGCTTGAGTATTGTTAGTACAGTAGGATAGACATATAAGGATAGACATATAAAACGAGTCCACTGAAGGCATTCAAGCTGCATCAACACAGGGAGCCAGCTCAGGGAAACTGAAGTGGTGTTGTTGTTGTTGTTTTAATGCCCTAGTGCAGACTTCTCTTTCCAAATGTAAATAATTGTTTTGTTGAGGTCAGGTTGTATCAACAACAGGATTTTAATCCTGATGCAAAAAGCTCGATCTCTGTGAGCTACAGGGACTTTAGCACTTATCAAATGAAGAAATATTACATTTGGCATTCATTTCCATTTGGCTGTTCTCTCTTTCTCTTCAGGGTTTTTAATGCATATAAACACATTTTATGAATTTGAAATGAAGAATAGGACCTGCCCTTTTTTCTGGCCACTCGGTGACTCTTTGGGCACATTGAAAGAATACAGCATAGTCTTTGTCACTGGGAATTTTAAACCATGAACAGACCATTGCAATAACCCCCACTGCTCCAGTTTGAGTTTTTCTGAAAATGCAAAATTGGAAAGTTAAATAAACATTTGACTTGGGCTCCACCTTGGTTATTCGCCAGCTCCTGAAAAGGGCTGTTACCTCTCCCCTCTTGTGCATACTCAATTTTAAATAAACTTATTCTGAAACCAAAATACATAGAAAATGTTTACAAAAGAAAAAAGAAAAAAACTATACCATATCATTATAGCTGTAAATAGTTACAATTCTCTATATAGCCATCTAATGTAAATATTCATGCACATGTACAATGTATATTTCTAATACATTGATATAATTTACCACCTTGCAATTGTAAGACAGAAAACTAGTAATGGGAAGAGATGGGTCAAGAGAAAATTGTAATTTTAATTTATCATGATTCAGAAACCAGTTCTTGACATTAAATAGTGATTTGCACATTATAAGCTATATATTATTCTGATTATAGAGAAATGGAGCAGGAAATAATGCCTTTCTCTATTTTTAAACTGTAAAAGTCTGTAAATATTAGAGTTTAACTTTCAATATTTGCATGAATATCTATTACATATGTAGCATAGCAATAATTTTGATATGCCTAATGCTTGTCCATCTGTCTCCGAGTATATTAAACAGGTTGTTCAACAGGTCAGTTTATTGAAAAAGTTTAACTGCATGTCAAACAATATAAACTGTGAATGTATCAAACATTTGTCTTCAAGAACATAAATTTACCTTACAGGGAGGCAAGATGAACTACTGAGTTTTTGCTGTTCAAAGCCACTTTCACTTCTTAGCAATATATGAAATAGCCTCAAGCTAGAAATGTTTCCAGTGGTTTTATCCCCACAGTAACAACATTGTGGATAGCTTGAATTGAGAGAGAAGGATTCAAAATATAAAGTGAGACTAAACTCCTCAGTTTTACTTCGACTCTGGAGCAACCCACCAATGCTGTATTTCTCAATTAGTATGTTCCAGCCATGTTGAAGATCCTGGAATTCCTAACCTACATTCAGGGAGTAAAAGTCCCAATTAAATTATGTATTGGATTAGGTAGAGCCGCACCAGAAATTCTTCCTGCACATTCCTTATACCTGAGACTGAATTAGAGGCAGCCAAAATCGCTTTGGTCCCGCTGTCTGCCACTCCTTTCATTGCTACTTGTAACAAGAATAACCACCTGATCACCCAGAAGTGAGTTTGGCAACATCTAGAGCAGCAAAAATCATTTCCAGAAACTCCCCCCACTCCCAGGGATGAAGGGAAGATAAATTTAAGATAAATATCACTGGGTAAAAAAGTGCAGGAAGCAGCATTTTAAACCACTGGCCATGCCAGGAGACTTTATATGCTCTCCAAGCTTCCTGTGCTTGAAGAGAAGTTTCCAATTATTGGAAGCGCTGAAGGAGGCCTATGAAATGAGAGGAAGCCAAGCCACAAGACCGTTTTGCTTTGCTGTAGGAATTGGGTGGGTGGATAGGCTGTGCTGCTTCATGCAGGAAACAGCATCAAAGGTGAGCTTTCCAGGTGCCTTGCCTGAGGGAAATGGCTCCTTTGAAGCTTTGCACAGTCCTGTGCGAGCCATAACAATTGGATTTGAATGCTAGTATGTCTTGACTTACCAGGTTCACCTTTGTCTTTGGAATAAAGAACTTTTTTTAAAAACTTTTTTTTTTAATTTAAATATTCACCGTAGCTCTTGAGCCCCAAATTTTCCACAACAACTTAGAAAGATGAATATTATGTAATGTCCATCTTGCTTATAATTACAGAGGAAAGGGAATAAAAAGAGGAAGAGTTGAGGTAGGCAACAGTTTAGAGTTGTCTACCTTAATTCAGCTGTTAGCTATTGTTCTCCAGATGTGTTGCAAGATGACCCAATTAGCAAAGCTGAACTCTGGTCTCATTTTCTGGAGGTAATGGGACCTGAAGTTCAACAGAGCTACAAGACATCAAGTTGGGAGAGGCAGTATTTACATTTTCTTCCACCCACTCTCCTGCAGTAATTGCTGAATACCCAAGAAGCATTCTTCAAAAGTTGTGTGGCTTCCCCTAATTTATGATTTGCTTTTGGAAGATATGGTGACACCTAGTGGGCATATTTGCTCACAAAGCCTTTGTTGTACTTTTTGCTAAGAACATGGGTAGGAGAAGAGAATCTTCCTCCCTGAATATTGACTTTAACTCATGTCATAGGCATCATTGGTCACATGTATTTGTATCTTTAGCAGAATATTATTTTTTCTGTATGGTGAGGTGTGTGGTTTTTTAAAAATCATTTCTGGCTTAGATCTAAAATGCCAATTTGTTCTTCTGTCTCTAATGTATTTTACTCCAATTTTTGCATGTATGGTATTCATTCATTCATTTATCAGATTTATGCCCCAGCTCTCATTCAGGAGTTGAGGTATAAAGTATGTATACAGCACTACTTTCTGCATTTTTCTTTAAATGAAGACACAGATTCAAAAGTACAGATACTTCTGTTCAAACTTTTTTTAAAAAAAAATCCAGTAGTTTAGATTTTTAAAAACCCAACAACATCAATCTCTGCTCTATTTGTTTTCTCTCCACATTGTCAAACTCCTTTTGAACATGGTAGACATTCTGGGGGACCACTGCTTTCCCATCTTTTACTTTCTTTTATTAAGAAGCTTGTTCAAACTTCCATTGTCACAAACACAAGATCGGAAGATTGCTCCCATGAGTGGAAAAAACATGAGAACATTGCCATACATTTGTGACTAAAAACAAGCTCAATATAAAACCCTTTGATTCAGAATGGCTTTGTACTGTTGCTTGCAGTTGTATGGTAGAAGAGCACCATGGGAGGACCCTGCCAAGTGGGTGATGGACACTTATCCATGGGCAGCTACCCCACAACATCACGAGTGGCCTCCTTTGCTGCAACTGCGTCCAGAAGATGTTGGGTTTGATGGTTATTCTATGCCACGGGAAGGTTCAACCAGCAAACAGGTTCCACCAAGTGATACTGAAGGAGACCCTCTGGTGAGATTCTCAGCACAATATTGTTCATATATGGGACATTAGTTGATAAATGACTAAACACTGGGAAGTATCAAGGCTATGTTTCCAAATTAATTTGTAGAATATTCTAAAGGTACACTCCAAATTGGCATAACAGTGCTTTGTGATTTGTACTAGGAATTTAGTATTATGTTGGATAGAAATGAACTTCCTGTGGGGCTTTGTATACTGTGTTTTATACAGGTTGTCAGGGTTCCAAGTGACATCCCAGATGAAATCAAAACTCCAAGGCCAAAGGCTTCCTCAAATAATAGATTTATTAGGCATGTTATATCGGCACATCTGGTGAAAACCTGAATCTGAAAACCCTGAGTTTTCCCCATTGAATCCAAAGTCCAAAGTTCTTCCCCTTAACATCACATGCCCCATTCAGGCCCCTTCTCCCATCCTGGAGTCCTTTATCCACTTCCCTCCAGGTGCTGGTGAGAACGTCCTTGGTCCACCGAGAAAAAAAATGTTATTTTGGCTACATGATCCCCCACTATCTCTACTCACCCCTCTCTTTCCCACAGCTCCATCCAGCCTTGCTGTGGCAACCCTGAAAGGTTAAAGATAGCTCCAGGGTTGACACAGGTAGTCCTTGACTTACGACCACAATTGAGCCCAATATTTCTAAATAAAACATTTTTTAAGATAATTTTGCCCCATTGTACCACCTTCATGCCACAGTTCTTAACTGAATCACTGCAGTTGTTAAGTTAATAACACAATAGTTAAGGGAATCTGGCTTCCCCATTGATTTTGCTTATCAGAAGGTTGCAAAATGCGGAACACTGCATCCGTCATAAATATGAATCACTTGCCAAGCAACCAAATTTTGATCATGTGACCATGGGGATGTTGCAACGATTGTAAGTGTAAAAAATGGTCATAAATCTGCTGTAACTTTGGTAATGAAATGAACTGTTGTAAGTCAAGGATTCCCTTTATTGATCTAAAGCAAGTTTTAGTACAAATATTTTTAATAACTTACATTTATAACTGAATCCTTCAAAAATGCTGATCCAAACTCTAGGAACTGGGTAATTACATAAGTTTTGTTAAATTAAATGTGCTGACTAGAACTAAGGATAAAGAGATTGATTACCTAATGCAGCTGTTATTGAAAATTTGTAGGAAAGAATATTTGTTACAAAACATGGCTTCATTGTCTCTATAATAAGGCTGTCCATATATGTGACACTGTTTTATGTTACAACCCAGCGTCATTGTAGAAATTGCTGAAATTTTCTGTGGCTTCCCATGAAACTGCTGCACTGTTTGAAACCCTGCAAATGAACAACAAGCTGTTTCTTCTGTATTGATAACATTATGTGGCAAGTGGAAAAGTCATAGTGGCATTAAACCATATCGATCTGACATAATACTGAATTTTCAACCAGTGAATTTTCAGCCATGTTTATTCAACCAGTGCTAGTCAGGATATCCAATGTGTGTTTATTTTTTCCATATAGTTATCCTCCCTATTATAATATAAGTCAATGTATCCAATTCTATCCTATGAAAGAATTAGTTAAGTATTTTTTTTTGTCATGTGGGTAGAGCAACTCCATCTATGATGGCAAAAAAAATAGTGACTGGGTTTTGCTGAAATGTAGACAATCCCATTAAGTCATAAAACCAGATCCTTTTATCCTCTATAACAGTATTAGGGAAACTTTCTTGATGAGTGCACATACAATATGTTTTAATCTGTAATGTGTGGTACTTTCTTGTGCTGTGGAAGTCCTACGAAACTGAGGAATGCCAATTTAAAGGCTCACACTGATATGGACAGAGCCAACAGTGAAGGCTGTTGATAGACCTGGTATGCTCAAAGCCCAGGCCAAATTGCTGATTCCAGAGACAGTTCATGAAATCCATGTCTGCTTCAGTTTACTCCAGAGAGACAAGTGACCATGATGGTAAGGTAATATTTTTGTCCTTTCTGTATTTCACCAGATGAACATGCTGATGAGGTTGCAGGAGGCAGCTAATTATTCAAGTCCGCAGAGTTACGACAGTGACTCCAACAGCAATAGCCATCACGATGATATCCTTGACTCATCCCTGGAGTCAACATTATGAATAGAACTAGACATGATTGCTTCCAGTGGTCCATCCTTTGCCTCCCTTAGAAAAATGAATCATCAAGCCATGAAGAGAATTGACCTTGCTTCAGAAGGACATCTCAGTTATTAGAGCTGCAAGAACAATACAATCTCTTCCACCCTCTCTCTGCCTCCCCATTCAGTGTCAAAGATGGGTGCAGGCAACCCAGCTGATATTTTATATCTCGTGTTTCATTTTCTTTAATAAGAACTGCACTATTTTGGTTTTGTTTTGTTTTGTAGTTTACATTGCTGTGAGTTCACATGCCTACGAGACTGAACATGTTATTTTCATAAAAACAATGATGCTTATCTAGTTGTGTCTGTCCATTGACCAAACAACATCTGCTTGTGAAGTGGATTACCGTTATCTGTGCTCCAATATTTAAAGGGACATCTGGAGTAAATTTTGTTACAAGGGTGCAGGGGAGATGAGCAGAGGAAAATCTGAAATGCAAGAGAATTGTCTTTAAGTCACATAAGATGTACTCCATTCATCATAACAATCTCTGGGGAGAGTGAGTTGGAGGCAATATATGAAAAAACATTTGCCATCAAAGTTATGAACCTAAGAAGCATTGTGGCACATTAGGTCCAAAAAGGGAATGGATCTCAGTTATGCTGCTTCTGTACAAACTCATTAATGGCTGATTTTTCCAAGTCGTTTTTTTTCAGCCTAATCTCAATAATTCTGGTGCTGTAATAATTGGTAATGACATTCCATAAACGGCAAAGAGATAACAAATAGGGAAGTTTAAAATATTCACATATATAATGCAAAACAGAGTTCTTCTCCAAGTTGAGACCATGGTTCCTTGTTTTGGTTATTTCATTTGTTTATATCGTTCCAAGCATTGGGCTGGATTTCTTGAGCACAGGAGCAGAACATCTTTATAAAACCACCTCTGAAGTTGCCAGTGTTAAGTAAAGCAACAATCATGGAGTGTTTTATCCATGATCCAAAGTATGGGAACAACACATTTAAGAAAAAACCAAAACAAGCTGCTAAAATTTATTTTCATATTTGCTTCAGAATTCTGACTGCTGAAGTTTCTTCTTAAATCTGGATATCAACGTTTCTCTGCAACTAGAGAAAGTAATACTTTGTAAAAAGTAAAAAACAAAACAAGGCTCCAGTCTGTTGGTCTTGGATTCACAACAATTCAGTGGGTACCAGCCTCAAATACATAACATAGGGGTGTCATTTCCTCAAATCATTCATTTGGGTTTTAGGATCATTTCATAACTATGCCAAATGTTCAACAAAGCTCAGAAAAGACAGTTGTCTAGATTGAAAAGTGAATTCCGTTCTTTCACTGTACTGTACAGTTTCTTGGTTTTTTGTTCCAATAACATCATGTCCCATAGCAATCAGTTCCTGAAGCTCCACTCCTCTAAATTGGAGATTCTCCCCAACCTTTTGGGCACCAGGGACCGATACTGTAGAAAGAGGTTTTTCTGAAGACTGGAGAGGGCATGGTTTCACGTGCCGCCTGCATCCCACGGATAGGGCTTTGCTTGTTTGCGTGGCCTGATTTCTAGCATGCTGTGGCCCAGTGCTAATCCACAGATGGGGGGGGGTTGGGGACCCCCACTCTAAAAGGCTTGCTGTGAGACATAGGGAAGCTTCCATTTTATTGAATGGTGTCAATTTTCTTGGGATTAATGGTATTCAGCTTTCTAATGATTGTAAGTGGTATCTGTTTTGTCCTATACAGACCTTATTTCTGCACAAGGGGTACATGAGGATCACACCTAATGGCTACCCACCTAGCATGGTTAGCCTTCCTTGATCTCCCTCCCTAATTTTTTGATATTCAAAGGGCAGTCAGAAATGATTTTTGGAGGTCCTTTGTCAGAGATGGCACAGGCATTAGCATGGAACCAGGAAGAAGCGAGAACTTGGGGAAAGTAGCTAGGAACCATGTCCTGCATATACAGTAAAGAGAATACTTGAATGGAAAGTATGCTGCCTCTTAAATTTGATATTATGCTTTTCCAAGAATACAACATTACATTTTTCTAGGTGGTCACCCAGAACCAAGGCAATCTTTGGTTTTCCCTCTTCTGGGAGGAAAAGGAGAAACTCAAATCTTCTTGCCCACACATCTTCTGTAAGGCTTGTGTAGGAATCTATTATTAGAAAGAATAACCTGCACAATGCTGGAGGTGGAGCAAGAGAGAGGCTGCAGATTCGTTGTTACCCAAAGCCCTCTAAGTTCCCAGTCCTCCAGATTAACAGCCTCAAATTGGCTGTCAATTTTCTGTCAAGTTCAGGAACCAGCCTGGATGTATTTCCTTGTATTGGTTTCAGTCAAACAGCTTTTATAAAATGGTGGTGGGGGAGCTGCCAGCAGGGGAGAAAGAGTAGGAAAATGGCTCCTCTAATTTGAGAACTCAGCAAAGCTGAAAATGGTGCCTTAGGTTCAATTTCAAAGCTCCCTGAAAAGGCAGAACTGTTTTGCCATTTCCTTAAGGTAGGGCAAGGCATTAGTATTTCTTCAAAATCAACTTGTATGAAGTTGATACAGATAAGTATCTTCATGTCAGAGCATCACGTGAATTTATAGATAAATGATTAACTTTAGCTGCCTGTTTCAAAACTTGGGATTGAACATTGGTGAATCTCTCACGATAATAAAGAGCCTCTTTTTAAAAAAAGAAAGGAAGACAAATACTCCATTTTACTTAACCAAGTCTTAAGTAAAGGAAAATTATTTCCATAAAGTTTTTTGAGTTTTAAACCAAAAGCCAAGCAGAGAACATGACTCTGAGCCTTCCTTATTTTCTTCACCTCAGAAGAAAACTTGGGAGAGAGGTTAAAAAAGTATTTAGTGCTTCTGCTAGACAGTGAAAAGATTGACAAAAATTTGGACACAAACTGGTGTCATTTGAGGGGGGGGAACAATAGCTGATATTATCAGCTCTCTCAGGCTATACCTCAAGCTAGAACTGAGGTTCTCAACAACACACATACGTGCATACACACACACACACACACAAATACATG
Source organism: Laticauda laticaudata (assembly GCA_004320025.1). Taxonomy (NCBI): domain Eukaryota; kingdom Metazoa; phylum Chordata; class Lepidosauria; order Squamata; family Elapidae; genus Laticauda; species Laticauda laticaudata. The sequence goes on from BHFT01046980.1 coordinate 15,844, forward strand.
AAAGCCTTTTCAGCTATCTTTGGGTGCTGATTTTTTAAAAATGATGCCTTACCAAGTTTCTACAGTTGTATTTTAATTCCATTAGTGTTGTAGTTTGTGATTTTTAAAGAATTAGACAAAACAGGGCTATAGAAGTCATCTCTTGGAATACAATGATGTGAGTTGATGAAATGAGATATTTGATACCCCTAGTTTCTAAAGGTAACAAAAATCAAGGAAGAGATTTTAAAAGGGGGAAACAGCTTTTTAAAGATCTGTACATCAACTTTTAAACAACGCTTCATTGGCTGTTGTTTATCCAATCCAGGCAAAAGCAAACCTTTTTTGTGGCACTGAATGGCATCACAACTAAAAGAAAATTATTTTTTGCTTTGTTTTAAAATATGCAGGTAGAATATTTGCTACAGTTTATAGGATTTATAAGATAATACGATGCAACAGACAGACAGTTTTGCTACCATGATAAATTTATTCAGTGGGTAGCTTTTCTTATACCTCATGATTTTCTGCTCTTAGTGAACTCAACCCATTGTCCTTTTGAGTTTGTTGTGACCTTGCTATATTATATATGTTTTTTCTTAGTATGGTGAAATAACAGTGGGCATTAATTGTTGAATCAAGGACGAATTCTTGAGTGTTTATTTTTCCTTAGCAAAATAGAAAAAAAAGGTATAATGCAAATTCTAATCTGATTCCTGGAAATGGACCAGAGTAAATCATAATCCTAAAGTGATCCGACCATTGTCCTAGGTCCATCTAGCTCTTCAGCACCCTGCTTCCCTTGTGCTTTTAAAAGCAAAACTATGAGATGCAAACTTCCAAATGCTTGATTAAATATTCCAGGATTGCAGGAAGATTATTTTTGTTCATACGGAGAGCATTCTCTTCTTAGCCTCTAATTTGTAGTATTGGATTAGTTCAGAATGAGCATTCAAGCATCAGAGACATATATATTCTAGAATGGCATATAATCTGAGCTTTATTTCCCCTCTCCACTACCCATTAGACAAGAAATTGCCATCTATGAAAATGGTTGATTCCATTGTAGGCAGATGACTTGTGTATATTGCCTAAGGCAGAAGTCTCCAACCTTGGCAACTTTTAAGACTTGTGGACTTCAACTCCCAGAATTCCCCAGCCAGCTTAGAAGTTGCCATGGTTGGAGACTCCTGCCTTAAGGAATAGTGGAAGGTATTTCCTCATTTGATTTGCCAAGGGACCTATCAAGATCGATGTGGCCACCAGCTTTCCAGCTGCTATGCTTTCTGTACGCAGCTGTCACACATTGCATATATATGTTCTGCTGAGCATCTCCACAGGGTGTCTATTTCCTGCTAGGAAAAGGGATTGTATCTCTATTTGTTCCAGACAAATCTGGGATAGTTGATATAACAGATATCTTCGTATCTACTTCTAAGATTCAGTGAAGCCTCCCAGGTGTTTTCAATTACAAGTCAATGAGAGCCTGCCTGCATGTCCAATCATCACAACATGGGAGCTGTGATACACCTGGAGAGCACCAATTTGCCCATTTGGCAATTTTATATATGGAAAACACTCAAGAAATCCAATTATCTGATTCAAAATGGCAACTGGCCTGTGAACTAAGGAAACAATCCAGTTACATCATTTGTATGATTGCCAGGAGAGTGAAGTATAAATCTGACTGTATCATAATCTATGGAAACAAATATTTAGAATTTGTTCTTATGTAATTTTTTTCCTAGTTCTTGCTGCAAGTGATTTCCATAGAAATATAATGTATGGATATTTATTCTTTGACAACATGACTCCCTGTAAATTTACTTAATGTATGCAAAACGTCTTTTATAAGAAATGGTTGCATATTAATCATGGTTCCTTGTGCATGAATGCTCTCTGCTGAACCTCCTGGGGGAAAGAGTTTAGCTGAATATTTCAAAAAAAGGGAAGCTCTTTTTGTTTTTTTAAGGGAATGAAATGATTGGAGAAATGGTCTTGAGTTAAAAATTTGCCTATATATGGCTACCTCAAGTGGCACAAGAAATGTTTGCTGGGATTATAAGGCTGACAAAAATGACATCTGAGTTATGACCCAGGTTGACAGCTGAGATGACTCAGAGCCTTGTTTATTGACACCTTTAATTGAGTCTTTCTGCTGCCAGCTGCCTCTTGCCATAAATAAAGAAAAAATTGAACTTTTCTTGCTCTCTAATAGAAATTGCTGAGTTTACCGAGAAATTATTCACATGGAAACTTGCTTTATTTTTTTAAGTTATCACAAACTGTAACTTCTAAAACTTCGGGAAGCAGGGTTGCCTGTTACGCACATTTTTAAAAAACTAGTTCAGTTTAGGTAAATGTCTACCTTTTCCTTTTAAAATGACAACATATATTTCATCCAGATTGCTTCCAGCTTTTCTTTGTCCCCACCCCACCCCATGTCCCAGTGCACAAAGCTGGCAGGATTTCCTGTTGTTTTAGTACAAGACTATGCAACATTCTCAATGAGTTAGAAATTGGAACTTTCTGTTCTCTTTGCTACAGAACTGTCTAGAATTGTGCAACTCATATGTCACACGTTAGATGCCATTTTGTTTTTAAGCTGATGCAGAGACGGAGGGTTTGGCTAGCCTCCTTTTTGGTATATTTTTCAAANTTAGATGCCATTTTGTTTTTAAGCTGATGCAGAGACAGGGAGGGTTTGGCTAGCCTCCTTTTTGGTATATTTTTCAAAAAAAAAATCCAACCTAAAATATTGTACTGTTAATACTTTTTTTATATATTGTGTCTTGAAATTCGTCTAAATGTGGCAATTCTCTTTTAAGGAAAATGAATGAAAAAAAATGTGGCTGTTGAACGGAAGGTTGCTGTTTTGATCTAGTTGTTTCCAGTGGAACCATTTATGAAAAAAGTTCTTTAAGATGTACATTTTTGTCACTGTAACATAGAAATGTAAATAACTGATTAAAAGTGCTGCATTTTGATGAATTTTTTCTAGCCATTTTTAAAAGAGAAAAAACTAGGAATTGAGTATTTTGTGTACAGTATGCTCCCTTTCCGGCACCTCTCTATTTAATTTTACATTTTCTTTTCGGATTGGGATTTGCAACTGGCCTGTTTTGGATCATGCCATCCTTTGGTTCCTTATCCTCTCCCTTCCCTCCTACCCCTGTGTCATGGAGAATAAAGCTAATGATTGTACCGGTCTTAAATTATTCATGATTCAATAAATTTGATGCTTATTTATTCAGATGTAATGTTCTTGCTGCCCTTTTTATTCCCTGAGCCTACATCATCTACATCATCATCATCATCAAAATTTATATGTATGTATGTATGTATGTATGCTGTTCAGCTTCCTTCGGGTATTATCCCACGTCACTGTAGTTGTGCTTTTAAAGTTGTACGCTTTTAGAGTGGTAGAACGTTTCGGCAGAATTCATCTGCATCATCAGGCTTTCTGTATTGAGTTCGTCTCGTGACTTCTCACAGCGTTTTCAGTTTTAAATTTTTGACGGCTACGTAGCTACTGCTTGAGCGGTAGAATTGGTTTGTTTCTTCACTCTGACTCGAAGTAGCTGACAAGCCAACCATGCTTCCCAATAACAAAACTCACTCAGCTTTGATCCACCAAAAACACACTGATGACATAATAGAGACCTAGAAGATCACCAAGACCAATTGGAAACAAGCTTGTCCTGCCCTACATTAAGAGGTACTACAGACAATATATATAAATATATTATCACAGGCATCCAACAGAGACGTGCTTCGGAAAAGAGGACCAGAAAAAATAGCAGCCATCCTTAGTAACCCAATATGACAATCAATTGACCGCTGGAAAACGCAAAGCGATATTGAGTTCCCTGCTGGTATCATTGCCCGCGGCCACATACTATTGGACAGACATATAAGAGAGATAAGTACCTGCTCTGGATGATACACAAATAATGCCGAGTAGAGAAAATGCTGGAAACACCTCCTCACTATTCCAACCACACTGGAAAGTCCACAGGTTCATAACATAACTCTCAATGGCACCAACCAAACCTAGCCACTATAGAAAACCCCCAGCCCGTACAGAATCTTCAGAGACCTGGAATAAAGACCGACAAGCATGAATAGAAGAGGATGATTCCAGCAGACTGTCAAATCTCATTTGAAGCCTGCACTCTCAAAATAGAAAGATTCTCCAGCACCACAAGCCAGGCAACGACGCCTGGCACAACAGACTCTCCTCTGATGACCTCCAGCTCAAACACACCCCCCTACCAGGCACCCAGATGAAGACTAGCTTGCCTATAGATGAATTGCCGTCCTCGTTACATGCAGAGCAAGCTGCAACCTGAAAGCCTCCAGATGCAGGAACAGGAGTGCTGCCAGCCAAATCACAACACAAAACAGACAGATAGAAACCAGAAACACCATCATAAAAACTCAGTCCAATAAACACATGCCAACTCCCAACCAATCGGGATGTGGAAAAAAAACATCCTGGACACAGCATATAGGGTTAGCCGTCAAAATTAAACCACGACTGTGATTAAGCCTGACCACATACAACTCAATACAGAAGTCCTTCGATGATGGCAGATGAGATTGCTGCTGAATGTTGCTCCAACTTTAAAAGGCATTATCAATGAACGTGGGGATACGATACCCGAGGAAGCTGGAACGCACTATATAAGTATATATATTTATCAGAGGGGAACCTTCAGGGCCTTTGCTATACCTTGCAGAGAAGGCCTTAAAAAATCTGGACCAAAAAATAATAAGCATTAAAATTATTATATATAATCTATCTAGATTTATTTAATACATATCATTTAGATACAGATTTTCTCTAATTCTATGTTCTAAGTTAGCTTACGATGTCAATTCACATCAGCAATTGCGATAAAGGGTTACTTCCGAAAGATATCAGCCAATCAGAATCGCCTGTCTCTATCAAAGCCGGTTTAGGCTTGGTCTCTAATTAATATTGGTTTAGGACTTTATAATCCAGGGGGAAGGCCAAGCTGTGTGTTTTGGTTTGGAGGTGAGGGAAAACGGACTCAATCAGCGCTTGATTTGTAAGTTGGGCGGACAAAACAAGATCAATAGGCCTTCGTGAAGTGCCTAACCAGCAGCTGCACAGTGAAATCCTGGACAATCATTCTCACTCGAGCTGAGAAGCCGGTTCGAGGTCATGAATATACTTGAGCCTGTTCTTGCCCTTTCTGGACCTCAAAAAGAAGTTGCCTCATACAGAGAAAACTTCCCCAGCTCTGCGTTTCACGAGTGAGGGCTGAGGTGAAGTGCCACCAGCTGTAGTGTCTCGACGGTTCGCCAGCGGATATATATATATGTATGCATGTATTATTGGTATGTATGTATGTATGTATGATGTATGTATATAGTAATATTGGTGCTGGTGTGTGCGTGTGTGCTGTGTCTGCTGTTCAGCTTCTGTTCGGTTTAATTATATATTTAGTATTAGTATATTATATATAGTATATATATATATATGATATATATATATATAGTATATATTATTCTAGTTGTGTGCTGTGGTGTGTTGATGTGTTGCCTGTGTGTGTTCGTGTGCCTGCTGCTTCTGTGTTTTTAAGCTTTCGTGGTTACTTACAGACTGTGTGCTTTTTAGCTTTTTTCCTTCGGGTATTATTGCCCCATCATTGTCCTGCAGTGCTTGTTAAAGTTTGTAGCAACGGTTTCAGCAGAGCCTCACTCTTGCCATTCATAAGCGCTCTGTATGGCATTGTGTGCTTCACACTTTTGGTGTTTCAAATTCGAGGCGGCCATACTGATGCTAAGAGCCTGCGTCTGCGTTTCACTGGACTGGAGTTTGATTGATTGAGTTTTCTGGTTTCCTTCTGTCTTGTTTTGGGCTTAGCATTGGCCTGGCAACACGTTCTGTTCTTGTTCTCTGTTCTTCTTGCCTCCAACACAAGACACCAGAGTGTGCCAGCCAATCAAAAGCCAACAAGAACAGACGAGTAAGAAACCAGAAACACCAATAAACACCCCCCACCAGGCAACTCCAGGTGAAACCAGCTTGATGATGAATAGGCAGCCGTCCTTTCACATGAAGCCAAGCTGCATTGAAGCTCCAACAACGAAGAAACAGAGTGCTGGCCCCAGCCAATCGAACAGCCACAAAACAGACAGAAGAACAGAACACCCAATCCAATCAACACTCCAGTCCAATCGACAACAGACCCATGTCAATACTCAATCAGCATAGATCCACTCAACATTTGAACAAGAGAACTTAGACACAACTTCCATGACAGAAGTCCTGATCGACTGCAGTGACTTCTGCTGACCGTTGCGACAACTTTAACAGAACTACAATGACGTGGGATAATACCCGAAGGAAGCTAAACAGCACATATATATTTGTGTATATATATATATTTGTGTAGCCCATAAGCCCTATAAATGACAATGCAAAAGACTAGCAGTGTCTCTAGTTCATTGATCCACTATCCTTCTTTTCTAAATCCAAATATTTTTTATTTTGAACCCATTAATATCCCAATGGCTGAGTGGTCCTTATCCACCAAGAAACATCTGAAAATATGGAAGATGGCTCTGCAGNGAGTGGTCCTTATCCACCAAGAAACATCTGAAAATATGGAAGATGGCTCTGCAGGGTTTATGTGGTCATAGTTAAAGAGAGATTAAATCAGGAATAGTTTCTCAAAATGTATATTTGGTTCTTGAGTTATCATTCAGATTCCAATATCAAAGATACGTTGGCATTTACCACTCCTACACATTATGTAGCCTGAAAAGGAATAGAATAACAGTTGGAAGGGATCTTGGAGCTCTTCTAGTCCAACCTCTGTTCAGTCAAGAAATCCTAAACTATTTCAGAGAAATGGTTGTCCAATCTCGTCTTTAAAACTTCCAGTATTGGAGCATCCACAATTTCTGGAGGCAAGTTGTTCCACTAATTAATTGTTCTCACTGTCAGGAAATGTCTCCTTGGTTCTAGGTTGCTTCTTTCCTTGATGAGTCTCCACCCATTGCTTCTTGTCCTGCCATCAGGCTCTTTGGAGAATAGAACTGAAATACATAATCGACTTTATATGACCCTAGGCCAGAGAAGACTATTGTGTGATGATCAGCTAGAAGGGACAGATGATAACCACTGACCCTTTATATAAAACTCCACAATCATTCAGAGGAAGGGGTATCTCAACTTGTGCCTTCACTTCAGCATTGTTGCCACTATTATACTTTTTTGGACAATATCATGATGGGTTAGGTAGATAGATTGAAAAAAAGTTTGAATGGCCTTTAACTGTTTATAGGTATTGCATCTGCAAGACTCATCTATGCAAAAAAAAAAGTTACATTATATACAACAAAAGATTAAAGTGTATCATTCATTCTCAGGATTTATCAGACAAAATATGATAAGCAAGGTCTTGTGAATCTTGCTGTTGTTTTAAAAATACTTAGTATATAAGAAAAATAGAAGAACATTGAGTTGACTTTTCAACCAGAAACTAAGTGGAATTCTGCTAACGCATACAAGCAAATCTACAGTCCCCTTCTTCCTACATCAATGTTCAAAGATTACATAAAGATTATTTTATTATCTATCTGTACTACAGTTAATCTTTAAACCTTTAAAATAAACCCTCTGCCAGTATTTGTCCTGTTGCTGGTAACATGGTAAACAGTGCTGACTTTGTACATTCTGTCATAGAGATCTTAAGTGTAATTACGAATCTATGTAAAAAGGAAACTCCATTAGATCATGTACTAATTTGCAGGAGGATATTTAGTTCTGACCTGAGATATATCTCTCTCTGCCAGAAAGCATGTTAAAACTCACCAAGGAGAAGACTATCCTAGGCAGCAAACAAACAGTGTGGGTCAGTTCACTGGAGTAAAAGATTCTTGTTTCTGATTCCCATCATAGTAGTGAAGGATGAGGCTGCAAACATTCTGAAGATCAAAGATCCAAGGACACTTTTAGTGAAATAATACTTGGAGCTCAGGTCTTATATTTTAGCAGTGGTTTGCTCCACAAGCTTGTTTCAATTTAGTTTCTAAACATTTCATTAACCGAACTAGGTCACCACAGTGGCGCAGTGGTTAGAGTGCAGTACTGCAGGCTACTTTTGCTGCCTGCCAGCTGCCTGCAATTTGGCAGTTCAAAACTCACCAGGCTCAAGATTGACTCAGCTTTCCATCCTTCCGAGGTGTGTAACACAAGGACCCACATTGTTGGGGGCAATATACTGACTCTGTAAACTGCTTAGAGGGCTGTAAAGCACTGTAAAGTGATATATAAGTCTAAATGCTATTGCTATTGCTAACCTCATTAATAGGACAAGAAAATCCTGCTGGGGATGTTACCTAGTCTGGTAGTGGAATGTTCAGAAACTAAATTGAAACAAGCTTGGAGAGCAAACCACTGCCAAAACACTTTTTCAGTCTCAAGACATAGACCTCAAACTTGAATAGATGAGTTCATAGATCTAAACCAGTCTCGTTCAATTTTGTTTTTCCCAAGATGATGGGTATCTATCCTATAAAGTCAAGAAGGCAACAGATCTTCTACCAAAAACAATTTTTTGAGTATTTATTTGTTCATGAAAATTATGAAATTTATTTACCACCCATCTCGTGTCCAATTCTGGATGGCTTATGGCAGAATATGGAGACATAGCCCCATACAAGCCAAAAAAAAGACAGCTCAGATTCAAAGCACAATAAAGTGTTAGATAGGCTTCATAGTCCTTAAACAAGGACCTGGTCCTGAATCACCAGTCAGTTTAGTAATAATATTTAAATAATAAACCTCACAATTTGCTCACATTTTTAAAAAGGCAGACTGGGGGAGGGTGTGGGTGGGAATGCTGGCTCCTTTCTTCAAAATTGGAACAATATTGACATGTCCCAGTCCTTGGGGATCTGGAAAGAGTTCAATAAGAGAGTATAGAGAGATGGGGCTGAGACCCATTAATCAGTTTTTTGTCTAAGAGCTCAGCTGGATTGATATCCCCCTTAGTTGCTTCACTCTTTTTCAGGACAGGTTTATGAAGCTTAACAAGGTTCCCAGGTGGTTTGGTTGTTGGCTAAGGACAATCCATGAAAATTTGAATCACTTTGATCATAACTGAATAGCGTACAGACCTCATGAAGAACTAGAGTAGCTGACCAGCAGAGTATATTGGAAAGAAAACTACCAAATGCCCCAAATGCTAAAGAATTCTTATTTTTGATCATTTGGACTTTCCAGCTGCAGTTATTCAAATGAGCAGCCTTTTTTCTTATTTAGCAAGGATTGATAAGACTTTTTCAAATTGAACACTAGATCCCACAGATGGTTGCCATTACTAGCTCTATAGGCCATGAACATTTCTACTGGCTTCATGTTATTTATATCCAGTGGTGGGATTCAAAAATGTTTACTACCGTTTCGATGTAAGGGATAACGTAAAATCTCCATTCTCACCCCATTCCTGGGGGAAGGTTACTGCAAAATCCCCATTCCCTCCCCACCCCACTAACCTGCTTTCCAGCTCTGTTCTCCTGTGCAGAGCAATGAAAGGAAACCCAGCCAATCATCTGGGACTTGGGACGTAGAGAATAGATGAAGGGTGGGGCCAGTCAGAGGTGGCATTTGCCGGTTCTCTGAACTACTCAAAATTTCTGCTACCGGTTCTCCAGAACTGATCAGTCGAGAATCTACTGAATACCACCTCTGTTTATATCACATTCCAAATCAAACCAGGATTTGGAGCTGGAGTCCTGGTGGATACATTAACTTTCAAGTGCAACACAAAACCAGCATGTATAAACTAGCTGGAGTCCTGGTGGATACATTAACTTTCAAGTGCAACACAAAACCAGTATGTATAAACTAGCTGTACATCCTAAAGGCCCTGTCACATTGCCCAACGGATGCAAAACGGACACAACAGACGAGCAAAATGTTCCATCCGTTGTTATCCCGCTCTCAAAAGGGGCAGAAAATTTGGCATAACCAGAGGCGGATAACACAAGAAAGGAACGGACAGGGTAGAGGACACAAGAGCGGATGGAAAGCGATGCGGAATGGAAAGCCAGAGGATAGGAAGCGGATCAAAGAGCGGAATGGCACATCACCAGCTAGGCTTCCGGGGCTCAGCAAAGGCGGACGCGGATATGGAAAAAAACGGGATGCAGAACGTTGGCAGGCGGATGAGCGGATGCACAGCGAAGCCTAACGGATGCCTAGTGTTTAAATTGCGCATTGCGGGGGAGGATGCAATTGCTGTAAGCCCCGCGGAATATAAGGGAAGCCAGCCTCGGAGCAGGTCACCATTTCAGAGGAAAGACCTGCTGCTGGACGGATTGACAGCCTTGCGCCTGCCCTGCCTGCAAGCCTTCTGCCAGCCTTCCTGCCAGCCTTCCTGCCAGCCTTGCTGCCCTGCCTGCCTGCCCTGCCAGCCTGCCTGCCAGCCTCCCTGCCAGCCCTTGCTGTCTGCCTGCCTGCCAGACTTTCGCTGCCAGCCAGTCTGCCTGCCAGCCTGGTGCCTTGCCTTCCTGCCAGCGCTTGGTCGCTGCCTTTCCTGCAAGCCTTGGTTCTGCCTGCCTGCCAACCTTGGTGGTCTGATGGCCCTGCCAGCCTTCTGCCACCTTGGGTGCTTGCCTCCCTGCCAGCCTTCCTGCCACCTTGGTGGCCAGACTTCTGAAAGCCTTGGTGGGGCCTGCCTGCCTGCAAGCCTGCCTGCAAGCCTGCCTGCAAGCCTGCCTGGCAAGCTGACAGGGGGCCCCGTGCAGCCTTTGGTGCTGCCTGCCTGCCAGCCTTGTGCCAGCCTGCCTGCGCAGCCTTCTGCCAGCTTGGTGCCTTGCCTCCGCTGCCCAGCCTATCCTGCAGCCTTGGTTCCTGCCAGAACCCCAACAACCTGGGAAGAACAGAAGCCCAGCCATCTGCTGCCAGCCCTTTACAATGAGGGACAGGGCTAACCATCCCACCCCCGGCCCTCACATCTGGTTCTGCTTGGGCTTCTGCAGCAGCCCGCGGCTCGCTCTTCTGGGGCTGGGGCTTTCGTGGCTGCTTCTGCTTCTCGGAGGACCTGATGATGCGGGGATCAGACAAGCTACTCCAGATCCAGCCCCCTCCAACAGCACTCTGGACCCTTTCACCCACTGAGAACTGGTGACCAAGAGGACGTGCCAGAGACTCTTTTTGTTTTATAGCTTGTTGTTAATAAGTCTATTTTTGATTCACACATCTTTGCTTCATTTTCTTTTTTTTAATAAAGTCCTTGGTAGACAACGTTTTAGAAAATGTGTTTAAGCCTTTGCATGCTTGTGGGATGGTTAAGATAGCAGTGGGATGGGCAGGGATAACTTTGGGATGGGTAATAGCTGTGGGGATGGGGCAGGGATAACTGTGGGATGGGTTAATAGCTGTGGCGATGGGTTTAGGATACTTGTGGGATGGGTAATAGCTGTGGGAATAGATAAACCTCAAGTGCAAGCATAGTGGGACTGTATGGTCCACCCTCCCAGGTGCCACACCTATGGCCCTTTCATTATCAATAACAATGTAATCATCATCCACACATGTCAACATAACACAACTCTTCTATTAAATGCCCTGTTCACTGTAGGCCCCACCAACCATACATGGCCCAATCTCATCAGTGTGATGAGACAGGCTGAAGGAAGCATCCATTAAGCATCTATCAATCCTGTCTTGGCCACTCCACTGCTTCCAGCTGGGGAGTTGCACCAGTGTCTCAGGATGTTTGCGCTGCTTCTTCCCTTCATGTGAGCTCTGTTGGGGCTTGCACATCCTCAGTGTCGATCAGGATTCGCCCTTGGCCTCCATTCCCCAGGCTCCATGTCCCCATTCCATTGTTGTAGGTCCCACGAGCCTGTTTCTGGCAAGACTGGGGTAGCGGGTGCCATGAGATTGTGCCAGGATGCAGCACAGCTTTCACGATGTTCCTCACGGTCCTCTGGGTGATGCTGCATGGTGGTGAGAATACGCTGGAACCTGTTGGCCGAGGATGCCAAAGGCGTTCTGCCACCACCCGCCTTGCCCTGGACAGGCCTGTAGTTGAAAGATCCTCTCCTTCAGCGGGTGAGGCATTTGGAGGTGTAGGGCTTCATGAGGTGGTTTGTGAGGGAGAAGGCCGTCATCCCCCACGATGAAGTAGGGCACATCTTGCGTGTCTTTGGGCAGGGGTCTGGTCTGGAAGCGCCATCGATGAGGTTGTGTTCCGGCAGCCCCTCCGTTGAAGGTGACTGATGTTGTATACCTTGGGCATCTGAGATGAGCGTTGCCTGAAGCATTAATGTATATGAAACTTGTAGTCAGCATACGACCATGTGAATGAGGATGATGCTGAAGAGCCCTTGTAGTTTGTGTATAAGAGGACCCTGAGTTGGCTGGAGTTTGCAGGCCACGTGCTTGCCATCGATGGCTCCAACGGTGTGTGGGAAGTTCACCTCTGATACCACTGTTTCTGCAACTTTCTTCCATCCTTCTTCAAGTGGAGGGGCACTGGAGGAGCTCCTCCATTTATTCTTCGATGATGGCCTGCACCAACTATCCTCTGACCACAATGCTGATGGTGGTTTGTGGCACTCCTCCAGCGTACTGCAATGCTCGTGTATGTGGTCCCTGCAGGCCAGGTGGCGCAGAAGTGAAGTGCCTACCTTGAGTCCAGGGGTTTTTTCCCAGGCTGGGCCGGAGTTGGTGTTTGCCTTGGTCAACCTGGTGTCAAGCCGCGCACAACTTCGTCAAACATGGCTGGAGGCATGCCTATGAAGTTCTGGAATGCCGAAGTGTCTTCGTTCGTCTGAGCTCCAGCATCAGCTTGTTGTACAGTGCCGTCCTCTGCTCTTCTGCAAACCATCTTCGTACCCAGATTGCTTCTTGGCCACCTCTTTTTTCTTCCCGTAGTAGAGTTCACAGAGCCTATAAAGATGGCTTGCGCACTGTTGAAAAAGGAATGGTGGCTGCCAAGACTTTTGTTACGTATCCACGGTGGACATGACTAAATGCCTGTGGAAGAGGAAGAGTCAGATTGAAGGCTGCAGAGGTCTGCAACCTGCAGGGCTGCTGTTCTGAAAGTGAGGATCCAGATGAGTTGCTCCTTTTTATAGGCAGTATAGGTTTTCCCCTAGGTGTCCTTCTGCATCCTCTAAGGCATCCTCTAGACTCCTTAATATCCGAGATAGGTTTCCCTCTGCGAATTTTTTCCGTTTTTACATGCTTTGTTTTCTGTGCTGCATCCGCTTAGGCATCCGTTCTGCATCCATTCCGGCATCCTATCCGCTTCCCTCCCTGCATCGTTACCGCTGGAAGCGGATGTGAGTTGTGCAGATTGTGCACCGCGGAATGCCTCACGTGGATATAGCGGATTGCGTAACGGATGCAGACGGAGTGCCTAGCGGATTGCGTAGCGGATGCAGAACGGACGAATGGGATACAGTTTTCCGTTTCCCGCGCAAATAGTTTTTGAGCAGCTCAAAACTTTCTGAGGCGGGATTGAAACGTTCCATAAACGGATGCTGGACGGATAGAGACGGAAGCAACGGACAGGCAGTGAGTAGCAGAAC
>BHFT01046981.1:0-16162 GCA_004320025.1 Laticauda laticaudata
ATAACAACGGATGGAACATTTTGCTCGTCCATTGTGTCTGTTTTGCATCCGTTGGGCAGTGTGCCAGGGCCTTTAGAGAAACTTTGTTGATTTAATTATTTGACCCTATCAAATACAAATATACATTAGTACAAAGAAAAGAGTGGGACATGTCCATAATAAGGCATCACACTTAAAGGTACCCCCAATCTCATCTAAATATTCCATCCTCTTTGCCTTTGAAATAAAGAGTGTGATGCTAATGACATGCAGGTTCATTCAAAAAAGATTTTCTTCAGGGTTCCTTAATATATTTTAGTTTTTCATAAGAATATAAGTAAGCAGCTCTTTCTGCAGAGCCCAGAAAGAAGGTGCCCAGTGTCTTCAATGGTTGGAGCTCCACAGAATGTTTCTTGAATTGGAACTCCATGAAAGCTCCTATTATCTTACATGGAATCTAGTTGTTTGAACCGAGCTCCAGAAAAGGCTGTTTTGAAATACAGAGACATATAACAATGAGTAGACTTATAATATTGTTAAATATTTTTCTAACTGGGAGGTTGGTTTCTATTGATCAACCACTTCAAAGATTTAACCTGTTTATGTGCTGTAGAATTATTTTGGGCAGACATTTCAATAACTCTTTGTTTGACAACTGCCTAGCCTATAGAAATGATTGGACTGAAAATCAGAGGGAGAAGAATCCATTGATGATGCTTCTAGAAAGAAAATGACCAGAACACAGTTGCCCTTATCTATCGCCAGCATCCAACAGTCTTTCCTGCATGTCTTTCCTGCATTTCATGATATCCATGAATACTTTTTCTTCTTTTATAGCCATATACCATTTCACTGAAAATAAGACTATCCTGAAAATAAGTCCTAGCCCTACTGCTAAAAAATAAGTCCTACTAAAGAACCTATGCAGTTGGTCACCCACCCATGCCGTCTGTGATGCTGCAGCCATGAGGCGAGGTGGGGGGGGTGGAGCTGCCCCACATGCTCTGCCATGGCTTACCTCAGGGCTCTGAAGCCAGACCCTCCATGTCCCAAAATCTACTTTGCAATGGCAGCACCAGCAACCATGTGCAGCAGGAGCTCACATGGCTGCTGGCCCACTTCTGCTTGGTTGCAGCCACAACAGAGGCTGAGCAGTGTGAGGGCCATGAGGTCAGGCAAGTGTTGGGGTATTGATGGCCTGGTTGCAGAAGCCCTGACGTAAGCCGGTATGGGGCGTGGGACAGCTCCACCATTCCCTGCCTTATAGTGGTGACACTGGTATGCTGCCCAGCCACAAGCAGAAGAAGTGGGCCTCCTGTAAATGGAAAAAGAGTAAGACACCTCCAAAATAAGCACTGGGGCTTATTTTTTGGAGGGGTGACCTGGTCTTATTTTTGAGAAAGACAAAGAATACCAAATGAGACTAGTGTTGATGAAACAGATGAAGGTCTAATAAGCATCTGACTTTATATATCTATATTTTAATATGTTATAGTGCACTTAGGTTTGTTTGTTGCAAAACAATTCCAGTGTAAGATACACTTCCATTTTTTAAAGTGATATAATTTTTGCATATAACTGAATCATATTTCCCACTGTTGCAGTTTTGTTTAATCTCTTTAAATATATTTTAATCCATTGTAGTAGCATACTTAATAAGCATGTATAACTTGTTGCAAATGTAGTTCAATAAGAATGGCAGAGTATTTCTACAAATCTACTCAAAAGTTTTACTGAAATAAATGGAATTTACTTTGAAGTAGAATTGCTGCACCACAGCAATAAACAGGTTTACGGATTATGTCATTGTAAAATATATTGTAGATGTGTCCCTTAGTGGACCACAAATGACTTTTCTCTAATCTTATTATTTTTAATAAAGGAGGTCTTGCAAAAGCTAGGGGGTTAAGGAAGCTAGCTCAGATTTGTTTCTTGCTTTCAAGACATATAGTATGTACCTTTCTAGTTAGGCAGAAAATAGAAGTAAGTTGGCAAAAATAGGAAAAATCTGCTTCGAGTTAGCCTCAATGGATTATTCCTGAGATACTTTTTCATCTTCTCATTGTAGTCTACAATTCTTGGTAACTAACCAGACATAAGCCAACTTAATTATATCCAAGCTCAGATATTGTCACCAGAAGTCACCATTAAATAAAACATTAGCAAACCTGAAAATTGTTATGTTAGCATCTTCTCATAATAAATTAATTAGTGATTAATTTATTGTGAGAAGAATGAGACTTTTAGGCAGTAGGAAATTATATATCTGATGAATTAGATTTTGAGTGGCTATATGCAGCGTTTGCCAAGGACCTCTACATCCCAAGGAGCTCCACCTCCCCAAAAACTGCCAAATTCAAAATCAATAAAGGGACAATTCTTAAAGATTTTTGCTGAACAAGAAATTATTTTGCAGTAATAACATTATAACAAGATACACATTATCACACAAATGGTACATTTATGTACATGCAATATATCTCTGTATCATCATGCAAGTCCATTGCTCTCCTTGCTTGCTACCATTACTACCCATAATGCTAAGTCATATTCCTTGGTAGCATTAGTCAAGCTTCTTATTCATAAAATGCTCTGCAAGTTATCAGAATCGCTATTAATAAACTGATCCTTAAAAAGTTAATTGTCTCCCAACTTCTATACCATCTAGTATTTTGTGAATCCATGTAATGTCACAATACAGTCTTTACTTTCTGTCTTCACTGAGTAATGATGTGTTCAAGAAACAGAATTTTTTGTTCTGACATTGAAGCCACCCTGTCTCTATTCTGAATGTGACTGTTAAGTACAAGCCCAGTTCAGTAGTTTCTTATGGTCACTAACCAGAATTCAACAAATTAAGCTATTGAGACAATGAAAGTATGTCTTGTTTTACAAACACTATAGCAAATTCTGGCTGCATTTACAGAAACTGAGATGTAACAGGCATATCTGATAATAATAGTTACACATTTTAATTTGTTAACAAAGTAGACTCTTGCAATCCTAACAAAATCTAATATAACAGGACATGGATTCTTTTCTACAAAAGATTCTTTTGTATCTGTCCTTAAGAATTGCAATAGAGAGGACATTGTACAAATTTAACACTCTCCAAAGTTTAGAGTTAACTAATATAGATATTTCCCTGAATCCATGAAAGAAGCATGACTGCTTAAAAAATCATTCCTACCAAAGTAAATTGTTTCAATTTTCAATTCAATTCAATTCAAGAAACTAGAAATTAATAATTACAAATTAATTTTAAATGACTAATAGGTAGAATTAACATTTTGCTTCTGATAGAGCAAATGCATGTCACAGCATCAGCAGGAATCATTTATTCATTTGTGAAGTTTATTTTTGTTATACTAAATAAATGTTCTATGTATTATGAGAATATAGTATTTTCTCATGTAAGAATTTTTTGAGGAAAGTCCAAATCAGACATCTATGGGGTAATAGTAAAATGTATTGATAGTCAAAATTAGACTCCAGCAACAAATGACTTACACTGGAAAAAGAAAACAAATTAAGCACACTAAAGAGTAATCACAATTTTGTTTGTTAAATAGACACTGATTAACAAGATGTAATTTTCTATGAGACCTTGTAAGTGTCAAGAGGGAATTACAGAGATCAGAGAAATAAAAAAATTACTTTTAAATTATTTTGTGCAATCCTGTTTTCCTGAACATCCTTCAAATTTCAAGTCCAGCTCATAGTTTTGCCATTTCTTCATACAAATTTTATTTCTTTATCAAAATATAAAATACAAAGGAAAATAATAGTAGTGAAAATATAGATGTAAGAAAAAAGAATCAGAATCAGAATATAGCAAGAGATCCTACCTATACTATTTTAGTCAACTGACTGTCCAGTCCCTTCTTAAAAACCTCCATTGACAAAGCGTCCATGATTTCTGAAGGCAAACTGTTTCACTGGTTAATTGTCCTCATTGTTAAGAAATTCCTTCTTAATTCTTTAATAACTATATTTTTTGCACTATAATACCCTCCAGACCATAAGATGGATGTCACTTTTGGGGATGAAAACAAGAAAAAAAAATCTGCCTTTGCCTCCCAGCAATTTGCCTCCTTGCAGCAAAGAGCAAACAGCCTCGGCAGCTTCAGCACAGCCTGATTTAGCATGAGCAGCTGATTGGCGGTTGGATCAGCCTACCAGAAAACTGCCAATCAACTGTTGCAGGCTCTGGGGATCACCGCCACCTATTGCCGCCACCTATTGCCACCTCCACACACCCATTTTCAGCCTATACCTGTGCCATTTTTGGCCTCCGTGCATCCAGGCGACCTGGAACAGACTGATATACAGAGGCCAGAAATGGGATGCACAGAGGCCTGAAATGGGGTTTGTGGAGGTGGTGATAGGTGGCGACAATGGGTGGCAGCAATCCCCACAATCAGGAACAGCTGATCGGCAGTATTCCAGATGCCAATCCAATTGCCAACCAGCTGCTTATGCTAAATCAGGCTGTGCTGAAGCTGACTAGGCTATTTGTTGTTTGCTGCAAGGAGGCATATTGCTGGGAGGCAGAAACCGAAGGGTGGTGGCCGGCAGATGGACAGGGCTTCAGCAACATTAGCTCTATAAGATGCACAAACATTTCCAATCACATTTTTTGGAGGAAAATGTGTGTGACATAGAACAAAAAATAGAGTAGTTTCAATCCATTGTTTCTTGTCAAGGCCTCCCGTGCTTTGGAAAATAAATTGACTCAGTTCTCTTTGTGGCAGCCTCTCAAATACTAGAATATTGCTGTCATGTTTCTCCTAGTTTTTCTTCTCTCTAGGCTAGCCAAACCCAAATCCTGCAATCATTCTTCAAATATCTCCAGGCCTTTAATCCTCTTAGTTATTTCCCTTTGAACTTTTCCCAAAGTCTACATCTTTTTTGAAATTGATACCCAAAACTGGATACAGTATTCCAGATGTGGTTTTACTAAGGCTTTATAAAGTGGTACTAATACTTCATGAGATTTTGATTCTATGCCTCTGTTTATACAACCATGGATTGTATTAGCTTTTTTGGCTATTGCTGCA
Organism: Laticauda laticaudata; assembly: GCA_004320025.1. Lineage (NCBI taxonomy): Eukaryota > Metazoa > Chordata > Lepidosauria > Squamata > Elapidae > Laticauda > Laticauda laticaudata. The sequence continues at coordinate 5,040 of BHFT01046981.1, forward strand.
TACTGCTAACTCATATTTAAGTGATTGTGCACTACGACTCCAAGGTCCCTCTCAGAGTTACTGTTTTAGAGCCAGGTTTCACCTAAGCTGTACTTGTACCTTTGACTTTTCCTGCCTAGGTATAAAACCTTGCTTTTCTCCACATTGAATTTCTTTTTATTGGGTAAGTCCCATTGTTCATGTCTTTCAAATCTGTTAAGATCTTTTTGGATCCTGAGCTTGTCTTCTAGGCCAATCCTTGGCTAGCTTGGTGTCATCTGCAAATTTGATAAGTTCCCTTCTATTCCCTCATTTAAAGCCCATGTCACACTCCACCAACGGATGCAAAGAGGATGCAAAATGGACAAAAAAGCTTGCCATCCGTTTGAAAACGGAATGCATCCATTGTGTACTCACTGCGTACGTGTTTCATACGCTCTATCCGTCAAACATCCGTCTACTGTTATTTCATCCGCTCAAAAGGTTTTGACCTGCACAAAACCTTTTGAGCAGATGAAAATTCTGCCGCGTACAATCTACATCCATGACAGATATGGCCAATAAATGTTCTACGTCCATTGTCATCCGTTACACGTACAATGTATACTCTCGGCATCCTCTGGCCATCCACACAACTCACATCCGCTCCAGCAGAAAGTGGAAAGAGGGAGGAAGCAAAAGGTACACGGAACGTCCACACAGCATTAGTAGCACGGACAAAGAAAGGATGAAAGCGGATGCAGCTCAGATATAAAGCATTAAAACGGACAAAACATTTGTATATGGGACATATCTCAATGGGACATATTCTCAGATATTTTAGCATGTCGCGAGGATATGTCTAGAGTATGTGGAAAGGACACCTAGGTGGGAACAAAAACCGACATTTCCTATAAAAAGGGGGATGGAAATTCCCTGGATCTCACTATCACCAGCAGCCGTTGGTGTGCAGAACCTCTTCAGCATGCCCTTGCTCTTCCACATCACCCATGATCTCCACCATGGATCATTGGCACACTCCTTTTGCTAGCTGGCCATCAACCAAGCCGTCTTTCAGACTGTTTCATCTTTTTACGCAAGGAGAAATGGAGGACGTCAAGAGCTGTCTGTGCCGGAAGATGGATCGGGAGAAGAATGAGTTTGGACTCTATGACAAGTTTGATGGTGGAGCTGAGGAATTGAAGACCCTCGTGCATTCCAGCACTTCATTGAGGATGCCACCAGCCATTGTTTTGACGAAGTTGTGGAGTGTCTGAGACCCAGGTTGACCAAGCCAAGCACCAGCTTCCATCCCAGCCTGGACCCTTAGACTGAAGCGTGGGCCACTGACTTGCGCGACCACTGCAGAGCTTGGAGGGGAAAGTTTCGCAGAGCAGTGGTATCAGCAGGTGAGAACTTCCACACGTTGAGAGCCATAGATGGGAAGCACGTGGATCCTACAAAAGTCCACCCACCTCAGGGTTCAATTATTTTCAAACTACAAAGGCTATCTTCAGCAATCGTCCTCTTCGCCATGGTCGATGCTGACTACAAGTTCATGTACACGAATGCTTCAGGCAACGGGTCAGCCTCCAGATGCCCAGATATACACCACCAGTGACTCAAGGGTGGGCTGGAATGCAACCTCATCATGAGGTTTCCCAGCATCCAGACCCCCCAACCCAAGGAACACAACAAGACAGTGTGCCCTACTTCATCATGCGGTTGATGACACCTTCTCCCTCAGAACCTACCTCATGATACCCTACACTTCAAGTATACCCTCACCATGGAAGAGTATGATTCTTCAACTACAGCTGTTCCAGGGGCAAGGCGAGTGTGGTTGGAGGAAAACCCTTTGGCATCCTGCCAACAGGTTTCCAGGGTACTTCTCACACCATTGCAGCATTCACCCAGACGGTGAGGGAGCATCTGGAAAGGCTTGCTGCATTCCTGCACAATCTCATGCGCACCCGCTATCCAGCTGTTGCAGAACAGGGTTGTGGACTGCTTAACAAGGCAACTGGCGGGACATGGAGCATGGTGAATGGAGGGCAATGAAAAACCTGACAGGACACTTGTGGATGTGCAAGGCCCCAACAGCAGCTTCACGTGAAGGGCAGAAGCAGTGCAACTTCCTGAAACCCGATTGGTGCAACTCCCCAGGCTGGAGCAGTGAGTCGGCAAGACAGGATTGGTAGATGGCTAATGGGATGCTTTCCGTGAGCCTGGTCTCATCACACTGATGAGATTGTGCCATGTATGTTGGTGGCCCTTACAATGAATTAGGGATTAAAAAGAGTTGTTGTTTGTGTGAAATGTGGTTTGATCAAATTGAATAAATTGTTATGTATAATAAAGGGCCCATATGTGTGGCAGCTGGGAGGCGGTGGACCATCCAGTCCCACTATGGCTTGCCACTGGAAGGTTTATCTATCCCACAGCTATTCCTTACCATCCCACAGCTATTTCCATCCCACAGCTATCCTTACCCATCCCCCCAAATTATCCATCCCACAGCTATCCATTACCAATCCCACAAGCATGCAAAGGCTTTAACCCTTTTTTCAAAGTTTTCACCAACACTTTTTATTAAGTAAAAAAAAATTGAACCTTTATTAATAACAAACTTGCTATCGACTTTATTAAAAAGCAAAAATGACCCAAGTAAAGTGTCTTAGCAAAGATAAAGTGAGCAGGGAACAACTCAGTCTCTGGCATCTCTCAGTCACTCTGAGGCAATGCCCATAGTCTCAGGGGTGAAGGGGTACCAGGTGCTGTGGAGGTTGCCTGCTGCTGGAGTGCTGGTTCAGGCCCCATGGGGTGCCTGGCCCCGAGAGTACAACAGGAGATGGGTGTGTTCAGGAAGCTCTCAGAGAGCTGACTCAGTCCCGTGAGGTTGAGAGGCCCTTCCTCAAGGACCGGATGTCAGGCACAGTACTGCATGACAGATTTTCTGTTGAGGGAGCTTGGCTGTGGGTGGGGAGGAAGGAGGAGTTGTAGTGGGGGACTGTCTGGTCTGCCAAGACTGTGGTGAGCGTGAGGGGAGTTGTAGTGGGGCTGTCTGGTCTGCAGCTGGGCTGAGGTGAGGCATCTGTTGGATTCGTTGATGAACCTGAGGCCTGGATGGGAAGGGCTGCCTCTGCTGTTGGGAAGTCCTGCGTAGTGCGTAGGCTTGTTAGGCGAGGGCTGATTGAAATCTTTGAAGCGGCTGTGAAATATCGCCTGGGGTGGAGGAGCAGACCTTGGAGTGCGGTAGGAGCAGGTTCAGCCTGGACCTTGGAGGCGTGGTGCAAGAAGAGGCTTGTTGATTCTTTCTTCCTTCATCGCCTGGTACTGCGCCTCGGGCCATGTCCATGGAGGGTCTGGCTCAAACGTACGTGATGAAGGGCTTTGCGGTTGAGGATGGTATGTCGCAATAGTGGAACTAGCTGGGAGAGGAGATACTTGTGCTGGCTTTGATTGTTGTGCCGGCTGATCTCAAACAGACAATTGTGGCTCTGTCCCTCCGGTTGCCTCCTCTGCCTGCTTTTCTGTGGAGAGTGGAGGTGGGGGTGGGGTGTCATTGGTCTCTGGTGGCTGCTTCTTCTTCTCCATCTGAGGGACAGCGGGATCCTCCACAATCCTCTGGGCATGGGGAGTTGCAGCTTTCGGGGGGTCTCTGTCATTGGGGCCCTCAAAGACTCCTGCCTGGACACTCTAGTTGCCTCCTGGCTGGAAGAGGAGACTGTCTGTCTGCTGGGCTGTCTGAGGGAGAGGGTGACAGAGGGGCTGCTCCTCGGTGGTGGATCTACCCTCCATGAAGCTGCACCTGGCCATGACATAGGTCTCCCAGTCAGTGAGCTTGACAGGCGGCCCTGCTCGGATTTTCTTCAGGTGGCAAGCTGCCATTACCAGGTGTGCATGCGGCTCAACCATCCCAGGAATACATTCTGAAGTGTAGCCCAGGGTCTCCACCTTCTCTCTCCACACTTGCCTGCTTCTGCTTGGTTGTTGCGATAGAGGCCTTGTCGCCCTTCCTCCCACAGGTTACTCGTTCTCCCTCAGCCATTCCAGGCCACCTCCTCCTCATGGTCTCAGGAAATTGGAGTACTGTTTCCTCTCCCCCTTCTCTTGCCTTGCTTCTTCCTCCTCTGGCAGGGGTTTCAGGGCCTCAGCAGCAGGGCTTTGAAGGGCCGTGGCTGTCCATCAACAGCAGTTCAGAGCAGCAGGAGAAGCACCAGCACCAGCAGAAGAGAAGCGTAAGGAAAAACAACACAGGAACGAATACAGAGTGATAAGGAGATCAGGAGAAGTAGCAAGGAGAAGAGCGCAAAAAGCCAAGGAAGAGGGAAGAAGATCTAAAGCGTGAACAGCACAGGAGATAGCTATAAGAGAAACCAACCAGCAGAAGAAGTCAGGACAAACAGTTAAGGACAGGCGAGGAGAGCCGAGAACAAGGTTCAGAGCAAGGAGAAGGCGACAGGCAAAGCGAAGACCCAACAGATAGAAGCCGTCGGCTCTGTCTGGCAGTGGTGGCGCAAAGTGTGGCGTCTGTGGCATGCGATGAACGCCCCACTGGGCCCCAGCCGGACTGGAATTGTGCTTCTGCTGTGGAGATCCTGGTAGTCGTAGCCTGGTAGTGTGAGAGGCTGTTGAAAGCTGTGGAAGGGCTGTGATCCATCACCGGGTGGAGGTGGCAGGACTTGGACTGGGTCGGAAGCAGTTCAGCTGGGCCATTGAGGGTTGTGCAGAATGCTGTTATTCTTCTCTTCATACCTGGTACTGGCCTCGGCAGACTCCTTCATGGTGTGGCTCACATAGTGATGAAGGCTATATGGCGCCAAGGATCCTCTTGTGTCCAGTGACCAGCTGACAAGAGTTCTGCTGTGCTGGTCTTCATTGTGTCCGGATCCCAACAGGACAGTTGACTCTGGCCCTCCAGTCTGCCTCCTGCTGCAATCTGTGGAGCTGAGGTGGGGTGGGGTGCGTTGGTCTCGGGTCTGCCGCTTCTACCTCCATTTGAGACAGGGATCCTCCAAGTCCTCGGCATGGGTGTGCAGCTCGATTGTCCTCCCATGGGACCCTCTGAAGACAACCTGCCTGGACAGCAGCTGCTCTGCGGCGAAGAACTGGCTGTCTGTGGCATAGGTGACTGAGGCCCACATCTGTACAGGCCAGCTTCCATGCATGTCCAGCCAGAAGCCACTGCGCTCTCAGAGCTGCTCCTCGTGACGACTCACGCTCTAGGTAAACTGACTTGGCCATGATTGAACATCTCCCGATCAGTGAGATGACAGCAGCCTGCCCGAATTTAGTTTGAGTTGTAGCTTAGCCATACCAGAGATAGTTCATGATGCTTCCATACAAGTCCCATAGGAGTACTTCTGCCAGTATAGCCCAGTGCTCTCTGTCTTGTAGCTCTCCCAAGCTGCCTGTTCTTCTTGGTGTTGCGATAGAACTGTTAGCCCTTTCTCCACAGGTACTCGTTCTTCCCCTCAGCCATTCCAGCAACCTCCTCCTTCATGGTCCTCGGAATATGTGTACTTGTTCCTCTCTCCCTTCTCCTTTCCCTTGCCTCTTCCTCCCTCTGGAAGAGTGGGGCTTCAGAGGCGCCTTCAGAGCAGGGCTTTAGGGCCTTGAGGCTGGTCCACCACAGCAGCAGCACCAGGATGTACCAGCAGCTTCAGAGTCAGTGCGAGGGGGTTGCGCATGCTGGTTATGTCCTTCTTGCCAGGCGCTGGCACGAGTAGGGCACCGGCTCCTATTCTCTGACTGACGAACCATGGTGTTTCTTTCAAGATATATTGGCATCACATCTTCCCGTCTGGAATGCTGACTGCATTGCGTGCCTGCATCCTTTTATATTCCGATGGAGCTGACGTTAATTCATACTCCCCGCATGCGCAGTGAACGCTTTGCAATCTGCTATGAATATCACGCAATGTATCCTATAGAGGCGTCCGTGATGCATTCCGCATCATCCACTATGGCATCCACCCCTTCCGCTATGCGTCCCACTTCGCATTCCTCTCCCCGCAAACCCCTTTTGGATTTGTTCATCCGCTTCCATCGCTGTCATCGCTAGGCTTTCCCATGAACATCCGCTTAACATCCCCGCTACATACTACCCACATCCGTTCTTTTCCGTTCTGTTTATGCAAATTTTCACCACTTTGGGGAGCGGATGACAATGGATGGAGCCACCCCCGAAATTTTGCTCGTCCGCTGTGTCCTTTTTGCATTCGTTTTGCGTCTGTCGGCCAGTGTGACCTAGCCTTAAAGGGTGCAAAAACTGACCGTCAGCTGAACGAGGCTTCCAAGCCTTTGATAAGAAAAAATTACACCCGCTTCTGAAAAAAAAGACTAAAGAAACGGATGTAGCTGACATCCGTTTGGCATCCTTTGTTCTTGCTAGACAGATTCCCGAATTATAGGCTTCCTCTTTTACTTTCATCTTTTTTAAATAAAATTTTAATTTTATTTTTTATTACAAACGTATTATCATCTGGTTACAAATATCTTGTGCAATACACTTAATGTTTATAATCATATTCATTACATAGTATTAATCTCATCTTATTGCACTTATTGTACTTAATATCACTATTTATCTTCTTAGCTTATTTATTTCTGTTAAAAATATATATCTTTTGTCCTTCTAAACTAATCCATTAATTTTATCTAGCTTTCATATTTTTTCTCTAACCATTGATAGAATAGTTCCCATACCTTATAATATTCAGTTTACTCTCTTTAATTCTAAGTGTTAATCTATTCATTTCTGCACATTCTAATATTTTCCTAATCACATTTCCTTCAGTAGGAATGTTTCTTTTTCCAATTCTGAGCAAATACTATTCTCCCTGCAGTTATCACATGAATAATCAAATATACATTTTCTTTGCTATAAGCTTCAGGTAGGATCCCCAAACAGGAATATTTCTGGTTTTAAGTCAATATGTTGTTGTATCATCTCTTCCAGCCATGATCGTATGTTTGTCTAATATTTTTTAGCTTCATCACATGTCTACCACATATGGTAATGTGTCAGGTGTTTGGCGGGATTTCCAATATTTCACATAATGTCATCTGTAAAACATTCCTGATTTACTTTCAGTTATTGGCAGCAGCTGCAATACACTTGCTGTCTCCACCATAAAGGCAAGGCGTCCCAGCGATCGTGCACAAACACGCGTCCCTGAGTGAACAAGAATCCTTTGACGAACATTCCCGCCGGTTCCGCTAACAAAGCGTTAAATCTAATCCAACCTGAGAGGAGGAGCCTCATTTGCATTGGTTTCAACCGTGGTGCTTTGCGAGGAGGAAAGGTTGCGCTCTTGCCGGGAGGGATGAAACGTTTCGCTTTGCACGAAAGTCCCGCTTCTGGAACCGGCGGGAATGTTCAAAAAAGGATTTTTGTTCACCCAGGGACACGTGTTTACGCGCGATCTCGCGAGACACCATAACCTTAGTGTCCATCGCCGCCGTAGGGATGGGTATCGGTGCCGAATTTAAGTATACTCTGGTTTCTCTTCAGATCGCATAAATCTTTCGCCTTTTACTAAAGATTTCCGTGGAGAGGAACATTTATGAGCTCTTCTGTTCGATTAATTATTTGAGCAGAGACCCCTCGACAATATACAGAGCGCCCTAGGCGTGTGAGCCTTCAGCCCCTGGGGTATCCTCCAAAAATTGAGGAGGCCGAGAATTAGGAGAACATTCGATAGACGTATGAATTTGTCAGAGGGTGCAGAACTTTTTTCGCTCTGTTTCTGTATAGTTCGGTCTGCTCTCTCTCGTGGAAATATATATCCACAACCGGTCTCCAGAACTGGTCCAACCCGGCGTTGAATACCACCTCTGAAAAGCCCAAAAGGAATTGTGTAAATTTGCACCACGGTGCTCTTGTTGTGGCCTTTGTTTTGCATGTCCTGTGAGAACTGTTGGTTCAGCTGGTCCCGTATGGTTCTTCCTGCCTCTTGCACCTTGAAGCAACAAAGCGACACAGCTGGCAGGTTGGCCCGTTTCTTGGAGACCTGGTGTCCGTCCAGGAGACACCGACTGGGATGCACCTCAGGACAATAAGACAAAGGAAAGTGTGGCGCCGGGACTGAATCGTTGCATCGCGCACTGCCTGGCGCACACAAACCAATCAGAGCCCAGTTAGTGATTTGTCGCAGGAAGTTCCTGAACCAACTAGCCAACCTGATTCTGTTATTCCTGCTCAACAATGCTTGCTCATTTAAGAAGAGATGCCCCCATGCAATGCATTGGATGGAATATCCACATTTGATGCCCTGCAGGACCAAGGTTGCGCCGCTTCTGTTGGAAAATGCATTGCTGGCAGGATTCAAGCTGTTTGATTATTGTTTGGTTTGAAGCGTATTTCTTTTTCATTCTACTTTTCTCCCAGAAATATAAGGGGCACTTTGTGTCATGCCTCTGCCATAAAAAGGAGAGGAAGGAACGAGAAGGAAGAAAGATAGAAGGAAAAGAAAGGAAGAACCGTTGTCACTGGTTGGTGCTTTTTCTTGTGCTATGTAAATGAAGTTGAGAGATTACAGAAAGTGCAGAGAAAACCAACCAGGATGGTTAGGGACTGGGAGAGTAAAACATTACGATGAACGGTGGTCAGGATGGCTAGTCTACTAAAGCGAAGGACCAGGGGAGACATGATAGCATCTCCGATATTTGAGGGCTGCCCCAAAGAGGAGGAGGGGGTCAAGCTATTTTCTAAAGCACCTGTGAGGCCATACAATGGCTTCAATCTGGAAATAAAGAGAGAAATTTTCTGACAGTGACAACAATCAACCAAATGAACAGAAGTTGTTGGGAGTGCTTCAAAGAGAGATTGGATTGCCATTTGTCAGAAATTGGGGGGGGGGTTGTTGGACAGCTAGATGACCTACAGGCGTCCCTTCAGGTTGATCTGTATGTCTGGGGAAGAGAGAATGTTTTCTTTCTGCATTTATTCTCATGGCTTATGGGTTCCCAAGCCTCCCCCCCTCCATGGGCTGACACAGCTGCTGAAACTGCAGGATGCAAGAAGCACGCAAAAACCCACACCTTCTTCTGGTCCACGATCCCATGTCCTTTGGTGCCCAAAAGATTGAGGACAGCTGCTGCAGCTGACCTACGGACAATAATCTCACTGTTGTCCTGCATCTTGCATTTGGCTGGATCCCAAAAGGGCGTGGGAGGATTAGGTTTTTCAGTGGAACACCTGCTTAACTATCTCTCAATTGATTTTCCTATAGGTTCAAGGCATAATAACTGGTATTTGTTGATTGGTATATAGCAGGGTCTCTAACCTTGGCAACTTTAACTCCAGAATTCCTCAGCCAGCAAACTAAGGCTAAGCAAAAGTGGCTGAGGAATTCTGGGAGTTGAATCCACAAGTCTTAAAGTGGCCAAGGTTGTCGGAGATGCATATAGGACCATAGCGCTAACGGTTACAGTCCTACAATCACAAGTGGGAGGGGATGGGTGAAAGGAGTGATGAGAAGATTAATAGTTAATATGGCAGACTTAGTAAAATAGTTGGACAGTGGTTGTGGGAAATATTTATTTAGCAGAGAGTGATGGTGTTTGGGAAAAAAACTCTTGGTCTAGTTCTGATGTGCAGGGCTCTATAGCATCGTTTTTGAGGGCGAAGGAGTTGAAACAGTTTATGTCCAGGATGCGAGGGGTCTGTAGATATTTTCACAGCCCTCTTTTTGACTCATGTATTATAGAGGTCCTTAATTGAAGGCAGGTTGGTAGCAATTGTTTTTTCTGCAGTCCTAATTACTCCCTGAAGTCTGTGTCTGTCCTGTTGGGTTGCAGAACCAATTGCTTTTTATTGAAGTTCCCAAGGAAAAGGGCTCTAGGCCAAATTGCCAAGAAGCGGATTCTTCATCCTTCATCTAATACCCAAAATTGGAGGCAATAATTCCACAATTTGTTCTGTTGCATCTCTATTTGCTCTAGGCCATCTCTATGCCTAACTCCTGAGGTCTGCAAGTAGCCTAACTCTTTACTCCCAGAATTGTTACAAGCTTTACACAAGCATATTTCCTCTTGAATAAGCATTCTTTCTTCTTGCTAAACTGACCCCCCAATTACAGGCTCCCTGATTTATTTTCCAGCGTGTGTCATGAACTTGGCTTTGTTGCATTGAAGCAGGCGTTCTGTTGTCTCGGCATTATTTTTACATCATGGTAACCAGAACCCAGAGCAGGATGGAGACCATCAAATGACTCGTGTGATCTGCTGCCGTCATGGGCAGGGGAAATTGGGGGTGATCCCCCCAGATTTTGTTCTATTGTACTTTAATTCTTTTTATTAGCTTTTTGTTTTATTTTAAATATGGTTTTACATTCTGTAATATGCCTCAAGTTACCATGGGTGAATAGACGGCAATATAAATTCAATAAATAATCTATGTGTGACATAATATTATAAATATTATAAAGTGAAAGCTAATTCTTCGTGTGATCGATCATCCGATGCAGCCTGAGAACTGCATTGCCTTTCTCCACCGTAAATTAAACGCATCCCAGAAACACGTGTCCATGTGTGAACAAGAATCCGAACACTGCCACGAACAAAACGTTCACCGGTGGAGAGGGAAATATGATTCGCTTACGTTAGACGCCACCCCTGGAAGGATCTACTTTTAAAACAATGCAAAGTCAGCCCTCTCAAATCAGGGCTTCCAAAAATTAAGACGAGTTACCCAATCGTCTGACCTGTCGTCCACGTACAAGGAGAAGAGCGTTACTTTGCTGACCCACCGACACGGAGCCCTACAGCGACGATGGACACTGAGGTTAGGGCGTAACGCGCGGAACCACGCACAAACTCGTGTTCGTGGGTGAACAGAAATTGGTTTCCTCGAACATTCCCGCCGGTTCCAAAACCGGGTCTTTCGCACGAAGCAAAACGGTGCATCTCTCACGGGAGAGTCGCGGGTCCTTTCTCCTCGCAAAGCATCACGGTTGAAGCAAATGCAAATGAGGCTACTACTCTCTCCGCCCCCTCCCGCTCAGTTTGGATGAGATTTATCGCTTTGCTGGCGAGGAAGGATCTGCGCTCAGATCGGAGTCCCGCCTAAAGGGTGCAAAAACTGACCGTCAGCTGAACGAGGCGTCGAAGCCTTGGGTCACGATGCGGAGGAAAAGTTACACCCGCTTCTGAAAAAA
>BHFT01046986.1:4475-23656 GCA_004320025.1 Laticauda laticaudata
TCCCCCCCCCCCCCAATTCACTAAAGCTATTCAGGTTGGGAAGATCCCTTGAATGGGGATGCTTTAATCTGGATCTTCTCATCATATAGGGAATTGGACCTTCGAGTCTCAATGGCACCTTCCAAATACTCTGGTTCTAAAACTGTGTTCCAGGAATGGGCAAAATATCACCTGATGCTTTGGTGAAGCCAAAAACCGAGGGTCCAGAACAACAGCAGCAGATGTATGGAGGTATGTATGTGAACTAAGGAGGATTCCCCCCCCCTTTCCTTGTGAGCGCAACAACAGCAGTTCAATCTTATATCCATCCCACTCACTCACCAGAGGAGGGAAAGCATTTGGCAAACCATCCCCTCCTGACTTTTGTTTTGAATTCCACCCCACTTTGTTTGCTTTAATTGTTCCTGACCCCATTGGGGAAGATACTTTTGGAATCTGGAACTCTCCTATAAATAGCTGTTGATGCGGCTAGAAGGGACTTGGCGAGGACAAGATGTGAGTGTGTGGTTTGTGCAAGATGGCGGAATCTCACAATGGACTGAGGTTATCTCTCTCCCCTTTGGGAGACAATCTCTCTCTCCCTCCCAAAGTTAAAACAGAGTGCAGAAGGGAGGAAAAACACAAATCTGTGTTGCCAAGAATCATAAAAATTCTAAAAAGTACTGTAATATATCTGAAACATCCCTTTTTACCCAATTAAAGACTTAACAGATTTATTTCCTTATTTAAATGTTGATTTATTGTTTTGTTTGGAGGGCAGCCCCCCCCCCAACTTCTAAAAGCCTTAAAAGAGAAAATGCCTGCAGGAAGCTCAGAAGAAGCAAGGAAGAAGACAGCTGCTCTTTCCCACTGTATGTTCCCAGATAGAGAGACTTTACAGTAGGAGATTCCATTTAATAATAAAACATAAAAGATGATCTGATCCAAGGTACCTATTTATCCTGCAACTGATTTGCTCCTATGGAGCAGCAGAGGCGTGTAATAAACTATAAGCATGAATAAACTTTACTTGTCCAGAAAATGGGTAAATGGAATTTTAAACAGAAGGACACCTTTTTTCCCCCTTTTAAGACAACACAGGATGCCCGTTCTCATCCAGTGGAGAGCCAACCTGCAACCTTTCCTCCCAACAGGATATTTGAGATTAGTTTAAAAGAGAGTGAAACATATCCATGAAGAACAGGTTTAACTGCTAAGTGGAAATTCTTTGTGGAGAATCTGTAAGTACTGGGAAACAAAGGGGAGGATTGCTACTAGAAAGGTTTAACTATCTACTGCTAGAAAAAGATGAATATTGGGTTAGAATGTTAGTTTGTCCTTCTTCAAACTCATCATTATGAATCTCTGAATGAGGAATGCATACAACGGCCCCAGAGAAGTCCTTCCCCCCCACAAAATCCTCTTACCAAAGCGGGTGGGCCACAGTAAACCTCCTCTGGAGACGAAGATTGGGGATCGTGCTCATTTTCTTGGAGAGGACAGGTGAGCTGCCAGTCTTGGAGGATGGGGAAACTCCTGGGGAGTTGTGGAGCTTGAAGCGGGGGGAAAGTATTCCCACTTACATCACAGCTGCTGTTCCACAGTGGCAGTTGCCACCACCACTGCCACCGCCCCCCAAGGCTCCGCACGAAGCTAAGGATGGTAGCCGATGGTCGAAAGGCTAAATTAGACTCTGGAGCCAGAAATGCCCAAGGCCGTGCGAAAACAGGGGCCTGAAAGGACACTGTCTTTGCCACAGAAGGGAGCCTGGCTAGGGCCCATCTTCTTTGCAAGAAGCCAGCTCTCCTCCCTCCGATTCCTCCGAGTCTCTCGTCCTGATGTGTTGGCACTCTGGGTGCAGAGACGCAACAGCCTCCACAACGTTAGATATTCCGGCCTGGAAGAAGCTTCGCCATCCTCTGATTTTGTGGCTCCTTGAAGGGACCCTCAGCCATTATTCAAGCTCAAAGCAAGACACACATAGGCACCATCCCATCCGCCCTGCTCTAGGGAACTTTCTGCTGTTGCCTCACCCCCAGCTGGGAAGCTAAACAAATGGCTTGGCCTGGATCCAGCTGACAGCAGGGCCAAGTTTCCCTCATCACTGTCTCCAGCAAGGGTAAGCCAGGGACAAGGGGCAAGAGGCCTGTCCCATAACTCACCTGCAACTCCCTCTAGCTTCCTCCCTTAAAGGCTTAGGCCATTCTGGGTAGACAGCTGGGATCTGTCAATGGGGGTCAGTCTCTAACACGACAGCAGAGTCCTTCCCACCAGCTCAAATGCAAAAAGACTTTGTGTCTATACAGCTCCCTCCCAGAGCAGCACAAGCCATTGGAAATGGCCACAGTAAACCCTCGCAAAAGCCACAATTCCTACAGGGCACAGTAGGCCTGAAACCTAAACCTGCCTAGCAGTCCTTGCAACGATGTCCAAACCTGCCTCGCAGTCTTTGCAATGATGTGGTGAGTCCAATTACATTGATAGTTGATCACCTCTGCTAGCCTGCCCTCTGGCCTCCTGTGAGTCCAATTTCACTGACAGCTGATCACCTTTGCCAACACTCCTCCCCACCCCCCTGCCCTTGGTCTTCCAAACCCGTCTGGCAAATGTAAACATTTGCTTTGACCTTTTGCTGCTGCTCCAGGCTGCTTGCAAATAGCTGGCTGATACAAGAACGGCGGCAATGCAAAAAAAAACAAAAAACAAAAACACCCCGAGCTAACAGAGATGAAGATGAGACAGCCGAGCGCCCCTGGGGTATCTCTTCTAATTCACTAACTTTGGCACAGTTCGTGTGGCAGGAGGGTGCGTGGGTGGGAGGGCGCGCATGTAACTTGATCTAGGCTATTAGCATATGGCGCTTCCCATCTTTCCCAGAACGAACTCTTCTGACAGGCAAATAGCTTGCTGGACTGTTGGTCAGACAGCGATCCTTTCAGTTGAGAGACCGAAGCTGGGATGGACTGCCTGCAAAACATGTGATGTGCCACTGAACTAAAAGTAGATGAGAACAGCTGCGGATTCATTTCCAGTTGGAAGGATGAGTGGCCTCCTGGGGCATCACCCAGCGGGGCAGGTGGTAGCATCATCTAGACAGAATCCTTCCCTAGTTGGACTTTTCCACAAAGAGCAAGAATGAGAGCCAGTTTGGTGTGGTGGTTAAAAGGCACCAGGAGGCTGTGAGTTTTTGTCCTGCCTTAGGAATAAATTCAGCTGGATGACCTTGGGCTAGTCAACTTCTCTCAGTCCCAGGAAGAAAGGCTGAAAATGACACTTCTTGATTCTGAAAGCCATTTCTGAAAAAATGTCCAAAACAAAACAAAATCCCCAAACCCTGCAGGGAATTGTCCAGGTAGTCATAAGTCTAGGATATCTTGAAGGCACCTCTGCCACCAAAAATAGACCAGTCTCTTCCTTCTTCTTCAAACCCACCTTATTTCTATGAGCACAGAGAAAACAATGACCTGGTGGACAAATCCCACCTAGATTGTTCTGGTTACAAATTAAAAAAGAGACATGAGTCTGCTTGTGAAGGAGAGAGGCAGAACCCTATGATGGATTAAGCAAGTAGGTCTTCTCACACTGTTAAATCTCTCAGGAGGTAGGGCTTGGGGGAAGGTCTTCATTCATGCCTCAGGGGGTCACGTGAGGAGTTTGCCCAGGGCATATCTGACCAATGGACCCTTAAAAGCTGATGAGAATATTGAGCTATTTTATAAAGCGACAGATTGTGTCCGTTGGGTCTTCAAATCCAGTTCTCCCCAGGAATTCCCTCAAAGAAAAACTCTTTGGCTGGAATCCTGCATGCTGACATGTCGCATTGAGTGTGAAGTTGGAAGCCTTTTTGACAAGGCCTTTTGGCTTGACATTTTGCAAAGGAGTTGCAAGAATGTGAAGCAACAAACTAGGAAGGGACTTGCTAGGCTCTGAATCAAGATGAGGCTGAAACAGAGGTGGTATTCAGCAGGTTCTGACCAGTTCTGGAGAATCACTAGTGGAAATTTTGAGTAGTTCAGAGAACTAGCAAATCCCACCTCTGACTGGCCCCACCCCCATCTATTCTCTGCCTCCTGAATCCCAGCTGATTGGCTGGGTCTTCTTTAGTTGTCCTGCACATGAGAACGGAGCTGGAAAGCAGGTTAGTGGGGTGGGGTGGGAATGGGGATTTTGCAGTATGCTTCCCCTGCCATGCCCACCAAGCCATGCCAAGCCATGCCCACCAAGCCACGCGCACAGAACCAGTAGTAAAATATTTTGAATCCCACTACTGAGCTGAAACTCAGAGTCCCATAAACATAATTCCTTCTTGACTGGCTGATCATGTATTGCCCTTCACCACAGGCAACTGGCAGAGATCCAGGCACAGAAGCAAAAGAAATGGGATTCCTTGACAGTAAATCCCCACTTGCTCCTGGATTCTTGCTAGGTTTCTTGGCTTCCCGTGCACCCTCTGCAGAGATGCTGGGCCACAACCTTTACCTGATAAATGGGGAGCTCTGAAAATTGGGGGGGGGGGGGACCAAATACAGNTGGGGGGGGGGGCAACCAAATACAGTGATGCAGTGGGCTGAAAAGGAATGTCAAGATTTCCTCCAAAGGAATTGGGTTAGATGTGTGTACCCACCTCCTGCCAAGTGACTATATAAGGTTATAAAGCAGAAGGAAAAACAAATGACTCTGGTGAACAAAGCCTCACATTTGGGAGGAAGGCTGGAAACTTTTTCTGATCCTGGTCTTGATACTTCATTAGCATTTTCATTTTTAAAAAATAAAGGAACCTAAGTTGAAAACACTTCACATTTAACAAACAATCTTTGCAGAGCCTTTGCTTTGCCTGTGAAAACTTTCCTTACTTCCTGAGGCAAAGCGATCTGTACTTTCTCCTGTACCTAAAAAGATGTTTTTTCTGACAGCTTAAAGGTATCTAGTAGATCAGAGGTCTCCAAACTTGGCAACTTTAAGACTTGTGGACTTCAACTTCCAGAATTCTACAGCCAGCTATGCTATATCAGCTATGCTGGCTGGAGAATTCTGGGAATTGAAGTCCACAAGTCTTAAAGTTGCCAAGTCTGGGGACCCTGTAACAGATGGAAGAAATGAATCTTTTGTAGATAAAGTGGATGGCTTTCATTCACAAACCCTGCTGCTTTTGAAATTTCCATGCTTAGGCTGTTTTTTGATTTTTGCTAGTTTGAGGGGTGCTAGTCCTCAGGAATTTGTATTCCTGGGTTCTGAAATGCTCATTAAAAATATCAGAGGCTATATCCTCTCTTTGGAGATTTGTCTTGTGTGTATAAAAGTGGGGGAAGAAAAAGAAAGAGATACTAAATGAGAATGACATTAATAGAAACAGAGGCCATAATATTTGTCTAACTTATCATACAGACTTTGATAGACAGCTGCCCTTCTTATAGAACCATTTTTTACCCTCTCCTCCCTAACCATCATTTAATTGGAGATGCCAGAAATAGATCTTCATTAAGACAGAATTAGGAGAGTTGCACTGAATCAAGAAATCTTATACCTGTGAAAGCAAATGCCATTGTGAATGTGTTTGGTTTCTAAGAGAAATCTGGACTTTATTTGTTGCAGCGCACCACTAGCTCCACGAGGTGGAGGCAGTTTATCATACCAAAATTCTAAGCAAGGAGGGTTTTTTTTTTTATTGCAATGAGAACTTGATTTTCCCCATTGTTGAGCGAGAAAGTTTTAATTTCTTCACTTCACTTAGTTAGCAAAATACTTGACTGGCAGGATCTTGGCTATCCCCATTTGCTGATGCTGTTCTTGCTTCTCTTCCCTGACTTCTGTCAAAGTCAGTGTCTGACAAAGCCTAACCAACCTTACAGATCTTGAGGCGGAGCTTGGAGGGTCTCAGAATAAGGAGAAAAACACTCCTTTAACACACGTATGGCTAACATAATAATGATTTAAGCCTGCCTCACAGACTTGGGATGAGATGAAGGCAACATGAAAAGGAAATAGCACAAAAAAGAAAGGGCGGGAACATCCTATTTTCTAAAGCTATTTTCTAAAGCAGGGGTTGCCAACCTTTTGGACCTAAGGGACCACCAAACTCATAATTTTAAATCCCAGGGACCACTAACCGATTCTGTGGGCATGGCCAAATTTGTGAGTGTGGATTGGTGGTCATGTGACTGGCTGGGCATGGCTTGTATGTAAATATTATAAATATTTATATAAATATTGAATTTTTTATTTAAAAAAGAGCAACTTTTACCCAAAATCAGGCAAAGCAGGCAGGAAGATTGAGTTGCTCACAGAATCATCAGTGACTATCTATCTGCCATCGGCTAGCTCAGTCTGTCACATAAAATTTGTTTGTGTGAGTCTGCACTGAATAATAGAACCTTCAGTCCTAAGGGAGTTTGGCTGTGCTAAAGCAGAGCCGAAGATCTAAAGACTAGCTAGAAAGCAAGTAATCCAACCATCTCCTGCTTCCTAGCCTAATCTAAATCTCCCGGCACAACAGAACAGAAATGTCGGAAAAAGGAAAAACAGCAATTTAGCAGGCAAGTTTGCCAGGTAAGGAGTGAGTGGGCGGGGAGGGTTCCCGTTGGCCATGTAGGTGGCGCAGCCTTGTGTTTCTGCACAGCCTGGATTAATTGCTTTGGGGGTGCTCTGGGGGTGAGATTTCTCTGCAGCCTACCAAAATTTTCTCATTGGCCCGCTGGCGACCGCTGTTCTAAAGCACCTGAAGCCAGACAAAGGAACAATGGATGGAAACTGAACAAGGAGAGATTTAACCTGGAAATAAGGAGAAACTTTCTGATAGTGAGAACAATCAACCAATGGAACAGCTTACCCTTGGAAGTTGTGGAGCGCCATCCCTTGAGACTTTCAAGAAGAGATTGGACTGCCATTTGTCAGAAATGGTGTAGGGTCTCCCACTTGGGTGGGGGGTGGACTAGATGACCTACAAGGTCCCTTCCAACTCTGATTATGTTAACCTTTCCCCATAGTCAGGTGCAAGTTGGAACATGGCTCCAATTTTCTGAAATCTCAGTGTTTAATGGTGAGGGAAGTTAGTACCCACCCTGTCCTAGAAAAATAAAATATTCTAGGAAATACAACAAGACAGAATATTTCCCCTAAAAGAGAAGTAGAAACTCAGAGAGGCAAAAACTCAGCCCCCTCTTTTGTTAATGGGCCATTAGGGCCTGGGCCAGTCTATTCTACATAACAAAGAACTTACCCTTCAGGCAGAGCCATTTAATTGCCCTTCATTGCACCACCCACCAAGTTTCAACCAAACTTAGCACATAGACAACCTACAAAGCTAGCTATGACCTCTGAGGGCAACCAATCAGGATATTCTTCCTGTTCCCCAGGAAGTTCAAAGCCAGAGAGGGTATAAAACCCAGGGATTCTCAGCATCTCTCCCCTTTACTTTGCCCAAGAGCTCCAACGCATGTGGAGCATGTTCATCAATACATTTTCTTTCCAAGCAACTTCCATGATTCCAATGTTTTTTTCCCCACCTGGAACTGAACCCAGAAGGATATTTCTTCCAACAATGTTTTTTAATTAAAATAGTATTTACATCATTAGGAATCAAAGAATGTTCAACACACAGCAACTGGACTCACTTTGGATTCCTTTTTTCATTCAGGATGATAGCATTCATCCACAGCGTTAAGAAATTACTATCCATTTTCTTACATTTGTATTTTAAACAGAAAGTTGGGGAAAGTTAAATGGCTTGGCTTTCTGATTTTCTCATTCCCGAGGATAAATTTGTTCAATATAAGCTGAGATGGTAAAACATTTTTTTGAGAGAGTTAAGAGATTGAATTCTGGATGTAAATCCCCTTGCAGCTGTGCTTATAAATAATGGTTTAAATTCCAATTTCAAATGAGTCAAATACAATATTTTTTTCATAAACTGTTGAGACCTCATTAGTTAAGACCATTAACAGCATTTGAAGAAGGGTGGAAAAATTGGTGAATAGTAAAGCAGGGTTCTCTGCCAAATAACGAGTGGGTGGACTCATTTATCTCCAAAGCTGAGGACAATGAATTGGCCACAAGGTACAGAACAGAATAATAGAATTGGAAGGGACCCTGGAAGTCTTCTAGTACAATCCCCTGCTCAACCATTTCAGACATATGATTGGTCAATTTCTTTTTATAAACTTCCAATGTTGAAGCACCCACAACTTCTTAATTGTTCTATCGGAAAGTTTCTCCTTCGTTCTAGGTTGATTCTCTCCTTTATTAGTTTCCATTCATTACTTCTTGTTCTGCCTTCAGTTTGGAGTATAAATTGACCCTCTCTTTTGTGTGGCAGCCCTTGAGATATTGGAATACCATAAATAATTATAACAACAAGCCTGAAGATTAAGACTGGCCCATATTTGAGAAGGTTGTTTGCCTTTAATTTGTTCTCTAGTACCTAAATGGGGCTATTGTTCCTTTTCTTCTCTCTGTCCAGTTCCTCTTCTTTCCCTGTACTTAAAAGTTGTCTTCAATCACTGAATAAAATGAAATTCCTATAAAACGTTTCATTTATTGAATTAATTCTTCATATGCATAAAGTAATCATTTTTGTCTTGCATGGAAAAAGAAAACATTCACATTTCTAGCAGAAACAGCAAAAAGGAGGGGAGGGAAACAGAACAGAAATGGTATGATGAGAACATTAATTGGACTGGGAAGAAAATAAAAAAGAGACTAATAGCCTCTTTTTGACTAATGAATGTTATTAAAAGGATGAGTTTTCCAAGTCTCCTGTTTTTTATTTTGCCGCTTTAGACTTAAAATTGGAGAATGACAGGACTGAGTCTGAAGGATTGGTAGCAACTGTAACCTTCTTTGGAATGATAATGAGTTGATGGATCTCAAAAGGTGTGAACTGGACAATGTTCTTGATGGGAAGAGCTTTTGTGTGTCCCTCTAGGATAGGATTCCCCAAATTTAGCAACTTGAAGACTTGTGGATTTCAACTCCCAGAATTCTGGCTGGAGAATTCTGGGAGTCGAAGTTCACAAGTCTTAAAGTTGCCAAGTTTGGAGACCTCTGCTCTAGGACAGATCCTATTGCTAGGACTTGGATTGTACTATTTTGGGGGAAATCCCTCACCTCTCACTCAGGATTGAGTTAAATCCGTCTGGATCAGATTGGTAAGGTACCTTCTGAATTTCTGTTTCTTAGTTCTCATAAGGTCCAGAGTTCTTAATCTCTGAAATGTAACCCATTATCAAAGAATCCAAACCATTCTAAGTAGTGCCATCTGTAGAGCCAGTTCTCACAGTCTTCTTTTGTCCTTTTCAGACCCTGGGCTTCCAGCAAGAAGGAATGAAAAATATCCCTTTTCCCTGGGTCTTTCACCTCCTGTCCAGATGTTCATAGTCCTTTGCAACATCTTCAAGACTGTGTCATTTGTCTCCATGGAGATCAAGAATAATTTGTCAGAGGAATGGAGATCAAGAGTATTTGTCAGTTTAAAGAGTCTTGGAAATCGTCATGTCAAGCTTCTCTTGATAGACTGGCCAACTGAAAGACTGCTGGTTCAGCCCCCCTCAATAGAGAGTGTCCAATCACCATTATTCCTCTTCTTGGGGCCAAAATCACAATTCCACCAGGCTATGTCCAGGCTATTGCATATCTCAGATAGGAGAAAGACACAATAATTTGAATGCAGATTTTACCAAAATAGGCCTTGTTAGATAAGGGGCAGATTGAAGTGGCAGGATATTGAGATCAGTAACAACAGCTCTTTTATTGAGTAGATGAGTACAATCCCACTGTCTGCCTGTCAGACAGCTCGCCCTTTTAAAGGGAGCTGTCAGATGGCTCATCCAATGAGATTAAACTATTTTCCCGCCAGCAATGAATTTAAACTATGTCTCCCACCAGAATGAAGGACCTGAGAGAAGCCTTCATTTCCTGGTTTCATTCCCTTTTAGAATATTCAACAGGCCTTATATTTGATATGTAGTAGTCACTGGAAATTTTGTAATCGCTCATTCATTTATATATGTCAGAAGTTTGTGAGCCTATTCATTTGTTCCAGGACAGAGAGGTCAAACTTGCATCATCACGGCATCATCATGTAATGTACCATGACTCTTCCCCCTTCCCTAAACTGGGCATGGGCATGGCCAGAGAATGACGCATCCAGTCCGCTGGCCTTGAGTTTGACAGCCCTGTTCTAGGCTAGCCAGCCAAAGAGACGCGTAGTACTGAATTGGGTCAGTCATGGTTAAAACAACTATAGAACAGTGTTGTGTATAGAAATTAGAATATTCCAAATAACTAAATCTGATTGGCCGAGCAGGCCGCAGCATACGATTGGTCAATAAAATACCAAGATTGCAATTGCCCGCCTGATCAGTGGGAAATCTACTAAAGAACTTGTCATTGGCCGCAAGCACGAGCAGCCCGTTATATAAAAGGGCTTGCGCGGTCACTTTTGGCAAATGTTCTGTTACAAGTCAACAGAGCTGTTTTGTTGGAACTCACCTGGTGCTCAAGTACGTTTCTTCTCAAGAACAGAACACTGGCGATGAAGGTGGGATTTGTACTTAGAAGAGCAACGACTCTGAAGCAGGCGGCAAAAGAACCGAGCAACTAAGGCTGGGTAACAAATAGGCCACCTGCAGCTGTTCAAACCCAGCCGAAGAGATGCGGATCATACATTGACCGCTTTCTAATGTTCTTTAGAAAGCAATGAGACTACAAGAAATAACTGCACGGCAGATGGAAGAAGAGTCGTATTCCTCAATGCACTGTGGCCTGCTGGCTTTCAGAAAATGGCAAGGCGGGACGTCAAACAAATGGCATGGGCCAAATAAACTAAATGCTATGAGCCCAATTGAGCAATCTGTGGTCTCCAATCTTTTAAAAAGGCAACGAATTCTATAAGCGAGATCTAAAAATGAGAAGAACAAGAGCATCAAGAGATTTCCGTAGCAGCCCGAAGAGCATATCGGAGAAAAGCCCCCCCCTGCGAATTTTTCAACATGAGACGAAGCATTGAGAGACGCATGGGTCCTCGATGAAGGAAGCTACATCTCCAAAGCAAGCGTACTAAACCAGGCCAAATAATCACAGTGGCTGAGGGCCAATGCCGCAGAAGCCACCGCCACTGAAACAGCCAAAGAAAATCCGCAGCCACCTATGCGCAAATGCAACTCAACAAAATCCAAACACAGAAGCAAACTCAGAGAAAAAGAAGGTGGAAGGAATCCAGAACAACCCAACCGCGACTTGCCGCACTGTGAAAGGCCTGCGACTCCCGAGCTAACAACCAATGATGACATGAAGATATGACACAAGGCTTTCAAGTCTGAAAAGAAATGGCGGGAAAAAAAGAGGGAAGGGAGGTGAGAATTTCAGTCGTGCTAGGGATGACGGAGGGGAACCACCTGGTTTCCGAATGGCATGGCATTCCTGGGTGCCATTTTGCAGATTTTTTGTGAGAAACAGGGGCACATTGCACAGGGTTGACCGGAACAAATACAGAGCCTATAGTGTACAAAAAGACGCAACAGCAACCCTCCCAGCTCCCAGAAACGAGATAGACAAGCTGGAAGCGATGGAGCGCTGGAGAAACAGAGCATGGCGTAATGAACGACAGTAGGAAGAAACGACATCAAACAAATAAATATCGGAAAAATCCAGGGCAAGAAACGCAAAAAAGGTCTGAATAAAACGTAAAAATCGAAGGAAAGCCCTCTGAGAATGGAAGTAGAAATGCCAGATCAGTACCTGTAATGGTATCATGGAACCATCATAGAAATCTAATAGCCAGACATCAAAACAAAAAGAGAACTGAACAGCAAAGGCCTATACTCTCAAGAGTTACAGGGAAATCTGAATCCCGGTAGTGGGTCTTGAATTTTCCTAATAGAATTTCAAAAACCGACGCTTGAAGTACTTACTACTCGACAATCGTCGACCGTGATCGCCCTCTAGCTGCTCTTGGGATATCGAATGGTGTCGCGCCGCTTGGGAATCGGAGTGAAAAGGAATCAACAGCATCACCAAGACGAACTTAAGGATGGGAGAGCCTGCCTGAAAGAGTTCCAGGATGTAATTCGACGGGACCCTAAGCAAGTAAAGGGGACGCCTATAACATTCAGCCCTAAACCCTAAGATAGCTCGCATCAGGGCACTCAAAAGGTCAGAGTGTTTAGTTCCCATTTGGCTTAAAGCTGAAAATAGAAAATGATGACGAGCTTAACAAACTTCATCGCACAGGGGGTGTTAGAGTCCAATCGAGCTATGCCAGGTGTGGGCAAACTCCCATGTGACTACCCTGTCAAACCAGATGGGTCAAGTACGCATCTGTGGGTGACTATAAGGCAGCCGCTACATCCTCACTCCAGCAAAGTGGCATACCCTGTTCCAAGTAAGTTTCAACAGACTGTTGATTATAAGGGGGGAGGAAAAATTTTCACGAAAACTCTGATCTCCGCACAAGCATATGCAACAGCTAATACGCGGTATGAACTCCTGAAACTGCAAGAAACACAGACTATAAATCATGCACAAAGGGGCATTCAAATGCAACAGTACCTTCATTTGTCGTGTACGATGCCAGGCGTTTCTCAAAACATAATGGAGCGCTTCTAAATGGACCTAAAAGGGGTCAATCCCCTATATTTTGACGACGTAATTAAGTATCAGCAATAAAAAAAAACAACACACGAATTAGAAATAGCTGAGAGAGTTTGCAAAATTCAGGGAAGCAAAGGGGCTTAATGTCAAAAGTAGGAAAATGTAAACTAGGCACCAATCAGGTCGAATTCTTAGGCTACGCTTATAGATGAGAGCAAGGGAATACACCCACTGAAAAGAAAATAAAAGCAATAAAGACGCACCGCAGACCTAAGGCAAAACAGACCTTTACATAGCGTTCTTAGGTTCATTAACTTCTCTACAATGTCATCCTGCCTCACAAGGCAACCATAAGCAGAGCCATTAACAATTCGGCTATAGTATCAGATAAAAAACTGCTCTGGGAATTGGGGCCATCAACCGGAGAACAAGCAGCATTCCAAACATTAAGGACTTATTAACAATCCAAAACTGTTTATAATAAATACAAGCAACAACACTCGCCACTGACGGTCACACCTGTGTAGCCATTGCCTTTTATGGAATCAAGGCGCTATAAAGGCCTAGAGCCAACAAGCTACCAGACGGCAAGAGAAGTTCCAATGCCTTTCTATTCAAATGCTGTCAAATCTGAAAGGATACTATAAGCCCAACTTGACACCGAGAAGCCCCTTGCAATCAATAGCAGGCATCAAGAAGGATTCCACGACTATCTATAGGGTAGGAATTTTCTATTATCACAGACCACAAACCCCGCTAGGAATTCTGGCAGGGAAACAAACACACCTGAACTCCTGTCACAAGAATGAGGAGAGATGGTCAAGAATTCCCTCGATGTCAACTTACAATCACACACGTCATATCCATTCGCCCAAGAGAAAATCCATCACTCCATTGGCGGAATGCCTTAAGCATTCCCGTTGCTGAATGAAGGGCAACCCTGTTCTTCCCACCATAGCCAATTCTTCAGATCTGGAGAGACATGGCCGAATCTGCCATAACCGCGGCAAAGACGTCGTAAGCTATCACGAAAGACCCACTGACCAGGCTCGAATTCTGCATTGAGTAGGTTAAGCGGCTGGCGGTATAAATAGAGGTTGTTAGGGATTAACAGTGTTTGCCCTCTAATGAGTTTAGGTAAAATAATAAATCCTAATTAACTGTAATGTTAAAGTGACTTTAACTTTAACTGTGGGAAAGATAGCTCATGGGGGAGTGTTTATGACAACTCTTAAAAGCAAGCAAGCCTGCTGCGTGCTCGCCGTTCTCTGGACTCTCTGGGCTCTCTGGCTCTCTGTGCTTTGAAGATTCCCTAATTACTGCTTGGAA
Organism: Laticauda laticaudata; assembly: GCA_004320025.1. Classification (NCBI taxonomy): domain Eukaryota; kingdom Metazoa; phylum Chordata; class Lepidosauria; order Squamata; family Elapidae; genus Laticauda; species Laticauda laticaudata. Next base: position 18,369 of record BHFT01046986.1, read on the forward strand.
AGACTAATTGGCTCGCACGGGAGAGAGAACAAAGGACTGATTTGTAGTGAAACTGAACCGCGGATATTCTAAATATGGACTTTGGCTAAACTGAATATCCCTGATATGGACTGACTATAATGACACAAGACTACTGGACTGTTTAGTTTGACTATGCATATATAAATGTAACTACTATATTTGTGAATAACACAAGCCTATGCTGGTGTTTTACTGCGTATGGTGAATAACTACAAGTTGGCACTACTCATTTTTCTGTATGGCCTATCTGAACTTACCGCTGCACACATTCTGTTTTGCTTGTCTCCCTAACCCTGGTTGGAGGAACCCAGGCTTTAACACTGGTTATTGGCCCAGAGGCTGGAAAAGTTCAGTTTAACTAGGATAAACAGATTTATGTAAAGAGTGAAGTTTGTGTTGTTATACATTACAGTAGACAGACACGCTGTGTTTATAACTTATAATGTTTATATACATATAAAAAACATGGCACAAGTCAATCTACAAAGGTTTGTGCCCTATATTCACAAGCTGGAATGGAACAAAACTATGTATCATGGTCCTACAAAAATGATAGTCTACTTCTACAAAGAGAAGGTCTGTGGAAACATAATTGAAAATCACCAAAACGTAAAGAAATGGGATCCCAGGAGGAATGCGGAGAAGACAGACTAAAGATAGAAGATTTATGCCAATAAAAATCACAAGCCATTTTGCATAATTGGGTTGAACATAACTGATCAAGCACCTTGTTTATGATCACGGTAGAGAACTACGGCTCTTTCAGGGTGTTGGCAGAAGACTAAAAGAATGTTATGTTCGAGATAATGTTGGTTGCTCACATAAATCTAACACGAGAAGCTTTTCAAGGACGCATCTCCAAAACAATGGTGAATTGATGCTATGAATCCATTAAAAACTTATGCAAAGCATTTTTCAGAACTAGCGAGAAAGAGCTTTATTTTCTACTGAAAGTCTACAGACAAGTCTAACATAATTCTACTCGTTACCCTTGATAATTATTGAACTAGTACGTAATTCACTTGAAATTTTGCCAAAAGAAAGTTAACTTTACTGATATACCACTGGCAGAGATTGATGTGAAGAGGCCAGAAGAAAGGCTTGAAAGAGATGAATTAGAGGAGGCAACCTTCAAAAAAGAAGATATTGAACTCTCCTACTGCATACCGCAATTAACAAAGTTTTTAATGTGGAGGAAGAGGACATTTTGGCAATGATTTGTAAAAAAGACAAAGCGCCAGAACGCTGCCAGAATACTAAAAGTCATCAAAGCGAGATAACTAACAATTTTAGAGTTAGACATGTATACTAACGAGCTGTAAAAATAATAATTTATGGTTGAGTTGACAGTGGAGGCATCCCATTGGTATAAGCAAATGATAAGAAAAATTTTATTAAAATGTCCCAGAAGTACACAGCAGATATCGTTAGCAATGGTTGGAAACTGAAAGCTAAAGGTCAAGGTATAGCAATATTGTTCTTTAGTAAAAGAAGAATGTAAAATGTTATATGTACGACACTTAAGTTTAATTTAACTTTCAAGTCCAGCGAATTTTGGTTAGAAACTAGGCATAGTGTAGTATATCATTTAAGGGGGAAATAACTGCAATATTGAAAAAGAAGATAAGCGAATTACTGAATCTTTAAGAGGTGGAAATTAATGTGTTAAATGATAAATGGTTTAAAAGGTGGCTAACACAATTTATGAAAATACAAGAAACCTTCAATGACGAATGTATTCACTTGTTACATGTCGAAGGGCTAGCGAGGGTGTGTACCATGTTAATATTTTAAAATGCTTAAGGAAACTGTATGAACTTATCTAAGGGAATAAGGTTGAATTTGTAATAGATATTGTGCAATGTTAATGCCTGTAATCAAAGTAAGAGGGAGTTATACGGCCTAATGAGAGTTGATGAATTGTACTACTAAAAGACCTTTAGAAAGTCAGAATTTGCTGAATTTAATAGGTCCGAAAAAAACCAGTGATAGGAGGACTCGTTACATACTAGTATAAATGACCACTACTTTCTAAGATAGTGGGTTTTGCTTATTTAATGAAGAGCAAAACTGTAAACATATCAAAATCTCTTTGATATTGGATGAAATTTTGCGAGAAAGAAAAATCTAAAAGAAATTAGTAACTCTTATAGACAGATAATGGGTAACATGAATTTACAAATAATAAATTCCAGAACAGACGTAAGAATGGTTGGTATTCAAACATAAATGTCTGCACCATATAGGACCAAAACAACATAATGCCTTTATAGAGAGAAAGAGGCCAAACATTATACACTGCAATGGCACGAAACTATGATGTTCTGATTCAGGATTAACCTGACAATTTTATGGGGAAGAGCAATAATTGTGTGGTCACATCATATATTAAATAATTGTTGGTTAATCTCAACAAGCAGGTGATTACCATTCACACTGTGGCGATGGTATCACAAACCTGATCTAAGTTACCATGCACAACATTTGGACACCAGCATGGGTGCATATTCCCTACACACACTTACTAGACACAAAAGGACGCATAGGAGCTAAAACGATTAATTTTTGTAGGATATACATCTAATCATGAGATACTTACGAGATTCTGGAACCAAGGTAACTCTAGGAGTTTCAACAACAGTGCTAGTGCAAAAATTACCTAGAAACATGTAGGTGGGACTAGAATGTGGAACAAGAGATGTAAATATGAAAGTATAACAATGACCCACCACAATGGCCACAAAGATCAAATTTGTTATAAGAAGTGTCCCAATTAAAGACAGAAGTCCAAGAAGAGCTAAATAGGACCAGAACAAAGGAAAATACTGAATCAGGAGGAGGTCAAAATCAAGAACGCATTAATAGATGAAGTCCACCTGAAAGTCCTATAAATACCTAGAACCGTACGAGTCACTGTAACTGACCACCTGATAGTAAAGCAGTAATCAGTATAGTTGCGCAAGTAAACAAAGTTCCCTACTAAATTTGTAGATTGAACTTAAGATGTAATCCTGCAAAGGATCAGGAGAATTGCAAAAGAGACAATGCAAAAAGAACTAATTCATTATAATGGTAATGAAAGTCTATGAAGATGCCAAAATTACCTCCAGGAAAAAATCATGTGGGTGCAAATGGATATTTAAAATAAAACAACTGGCAAATGATGTGGACTGTTACCAATAAAGTTAGGTAGTAGCCTCAAGGGTTTTAATCAAACTGAACATCTGTTACGATGAAAGTTTTTGCACAGCCGAAGCCTTAAAGCAACCATTTTAAGATGCGCATTCGTGTGGGCAGCTAAGAAAAACTATGTAATTAACCATTTAGATGTAGAAACTGCTTAGTCTACATTGCACCATTGCAGCACACTATATATTTAGAGAAACCAATTGGTGTAATGAATAAAATAAAGTAAAAGTAAATAATGATTGTTGGAAACTCAAAAGAGTCTTTACAGACTGAAAACAATCTGCGGGTTTGAAGTGGAACCAATATATTGTGAAAGAGTTAACAATATAGAGGTTTTAAATCTGTTGTTAGCCAGATCCGTGTCGTGTTAAAAAGAGAAAATAAATGCGAACGGTGTCATTTATTGTTTATTCTATTTACAGATGATATTGGCTTTAAGTTACCAAAATAATAATGAAGCCCAATGAGATTATAATCCAAATTATTCAGCCAAGACGGTAAAGGTAAAGAACATTTGGGAGAAATAAAAAATATCTAGGATTGACTATTACAAACAAAACATGGTTATAAAGATATCTCAAGGAAGATAAGAATTTTGCAATTAATTAAAAACGTATAAGATGGAACTTTTGTAAAACCGGCAAAGACTCCAATGATGTCAAGTGAAGTTTGCCAAATCTTAGAATGAACAAAGTCCCCAAATTGTGATAAGGCCATACTATCAATTTAATTGGTAGCTTATCAATATATAAAGAATTGGTCGAGCAGATATTACGCTTATAGTGTAAATCAGCTGATGGGGCGTTTTTAATTCAGAATCCAAATCAATGTCATGTTGGCAAGCATTAAAGAGGATTGCTACACGATATCTTAAGGGACCAATGAACCTATACAACTGTGTATAAGTACCAGGGTGATATTGAGTCTTTAGTGCATATGCAGATGGCATATTTTGCACTGAATATAAACAGCATAGCAAATCACACCTTCCGGAATGGCTATATTATTTGGTAAGAACGAACTAATAGGATGGAGGTCAATCACGTGACAACAGCATCATTAAGTTATTCACGAAATGGAAAGCGGAATTTTTCATTGTAATGCATTATTATGTACTGATTTAATAATGTACAAACAATTATTGGTAGACATGGGAATAGCTTTTCAAGATGCCAATTACAGTGTATGGAGGATAATCAAGCAGCTATAAATTAGCTCTGTATAGGCTGTAAAAACAGATCAAACATACTGATCTAAGATACTAAATGTAAAGAGAATCAGTCAAAAAATGGACTAATTAAATTGGAATAACTGCATGTCTGAAAGAAAACATTGCAGACATTTACAAAAGCACAAGGAGTAATGAAATTTACTGAGAATTGTACAAAAATGAATTAAAAATGGTAAAGGGTTATTATTTAACCTAAAGGGGAGATGTTAGGGATAACAGTGTTTTGCCCTAACTATGTTAGGTAAAATAAGTATCCTAACGTTATGTATGTTTAAAGTGGACTTTAACTTTAACTAGTGGAGAAGAGTCATTGGGGAGTGGTTTTCAAATGACAATCCTTAAAAGAAAGCAAAGCCTGCTGCGTGCTCGCTCTCTGGCTCTCTGGCCTCTCTGGCTCTCTGGTCTCTGGCTTTGAAGATTCCTAATTACGCTTGAGCAAGACTACATTTGCTCCGAACGGGAGAGAGAACAAAGGATGGATTGTGCTCAAGCTGAAATCTGACCCGATATTGCTATATGGACTCCTCTGCTAAACTGATTATCCACTGACATGCGCACTGCTCTATATGACACTACCCACACCCCTAGACTACTGGCGACTCGTTTAATTTTGACTAATGCTAATACATATGAATGTAATAAACTATATTTGTGAATAGACACCAGCCTATTCTGCTTTTTACTGTAATGTATAAATAAGCATAGCAAGCTTGGCTCACTCTCATTGTACTTTGTACAATGCCTATCAACTGACTTACGCTGCCACATTCTTGTTTTTGCATTGTCTCCTAACCCTCGGTTTGGGAAGCCAGGCTTAACAGAGGTTCGAGCCTTTTTAGAATGCTTT
>BHFT01046987.1:0-28475 GCA_004320025.1 Laticauda laticaudata
ATATGTACCCATTTCATGTATTCATAACTATGTATATACTTATACCTATTGTCTTGTAAGCGATTGACAAATCAAATGAATAAATAAATAAAATAAATAAATGCTTTTTCTTTGTAAACAGATTTATTTCTGGGGAACATTGTTGAAAGGGTGTTTGTTTTGCAGCTGATGAGACTTCTGGAGGAAATAAATTACCTTAGAGTCTAGACCAAGGATCTTCAAACTTGGCAAGTTTAAGACTTGTGGACTTCAACTCCCAAAATTTCTGAGCTAACATGACTGGAGGAGGAATTCTAACAAGTCTTAAAGCTGTCAAGTTTGATGACCCCTGACTAGACTCACTTCAGTCAGATTTCAGGCTGGAATTTTGGGCTGGTGATCCATTCTTGTGCTTCTTATTCTTTTGGTGGCTGTCCATACCACTGACCATTGAGATAGCTCTGTGGGCTGCAGTTTTGGGGTACCACTCTACAGTATCTGAGTATTCCAGTTGATACTGGTGTGAGAAGAGATTTGTGCCTAGTCTCTGCCCCCCCCTTTGTGGGGTTCTTTGGGGATCTATTCTGTCTCTCCTCTACATGAAATTGAGGGTAAAGTAATCGACTGGTTTGGAATTCTGTACCATTAGTATGCTGTTGGTACCCAATTACTCAATATCTTTTGATCCCAGGATGGACAAATGAAGCTGCTGAGGTCCTGTCCCAATGCCAGGAGGCTGTGGGGTTAGGGAATAATCCTCTGATTCAATCCTATCAAGATTAAGTGCCTTTTAATGTTAGGACCACCCAGATCTGAGGATATGCTATTTTTGACTATACTCATCTTTGGGATCCCATTTTTTTTTATTAAAGACATGCAATTCAGGAGTCTTTCTGGACTCACAATTTTCAGTGCTATTAAACATGATATTCTTCTGAAACAGCTATGGGGGCTACAGTGGTTCTCTTCCTTTCCCCAAGACTAATTCCAGTTAATGTTGATTGAGGGAAAGAAGTCACCTCTAGGCCCCTTTTTTGTGGAGTGCCTTGGATTTCGAAAATATATGACCTGGGCTATCTGCTTTAAAAAACAAACAAACAAAAAACCTTATATCCTAAACTTTGGTTAGCAGTAATGTATATTTGCCTAGAGTCACTTCTTGGCTATACAAATTTGATATATAAACAAACAAACAGACAAATACATATCCAATGAGATATCTATAGTGGAGAAAGAAATGTCAAGATGGCAGCCACAACAATGTGATCAAAGCTTTCCCTGTTTTTTTATATGTAGTGCAGATGAAGAACAGGCATAGCTTCAGTGTTACCATAATCACTGGACATCCCTGGACATTTACCTTCAAATGTTCTTTTGCTCATTGTCTCTTTTTCTTTTTGTATATTTATGTTGTGCCCCGCCTGGCCCCCTGACATACACAGTTTGTGTATTCTCTCTATGTATATATAAATAAACTCTTTGTATATTCTGCAGAGTGAGTCTGGAAAATACTAAATTGCAATCTTTAATTGGCTCAGATTATAGATTAATCAGCTAATGCTCTAGGAATCAGTGGGGTTCATTTTTAATTGGTAGGGTTGTTAATTAAGATCACATAAGGTTTATTTGTGGAAATTGTTTTGATTTCCTCATGTTAATGTAAAAGAGAAATATTAAAATAGAAAGATTGTTTTCCTTTTAATCAAAGAATAACTTTTCTTATTTAAATTGTATTTCTTTGTGGTGTAGTTAGTACTTTAAAATGTTCCTTTTGGTGAGATGAACAATTATTTAAAAGTTTACTGTGCTTCAGTCACACAATTAATCAACATCTATACTAATACCGGGAGGGGGGGAGGAAATAGTTGCACTATGTACCTTCATAAAAATGCCACATTTATAAATAAACTCATCAGTGCAGGAGTACCTCTGTTATGCTTAAGAATTATTTTGTGAATAGCTATTATCTATAGCTAATTATCACCATGTGTACCATCTGCATTTCATTTCCCTTTAACCTTACTGTTTACACCTCTCCTACTTAACCATTAGTATATATCAGGGAACTCAATTTGTGGGAGGCTAAAGGTCATACTTGATCTTTCAGTGACATACCAGTATCTATATTTTATAATATGGTACATATGAAAAAGTTGGAGCAAGGTGGAACTAAATTTTATTTAATATTAACATGGATTAATTATGGCAATTAATTATATTAGAATATGATTACTCCACATGATTTTTAATATTTTCCCCTTTCTATTAGAATAATAATTGTAATTAATTGTCAACTTTTGGATAGACTTTCTGGGACTGTGTGTCCTCCTTAGGAGTGCATATTTCTTATTTATATGGATGCTCCCATTTAGGATTACACTTGATGTAATCTGGAAAAGTTTATTTCATGATAAAACTTTGGTTTTTAAGATGCCACAATGTTCTTTGTTGTTACCGCTAATTGTACTGTCAGACTCTTTTCTTCTCTCCACATGGGGCAGACATTCTTGGTGGCATTCCTCCCCCTCTTACTAGTTCTGTCTTTTCTCTTTATGTCCTAGTTATTTCTCCGGTGGCTGATTTGGGCATGTTCAAAGAAACTTTTTCTTAAAGATGTATTCACATACTGGAAGACAAGCATGCCAGATGAGACAAATCCATCCTAAGGGTGGCATTCCAATTAATCAAAGGGATTACCGCTGAGGCAATTATCATCTTTGCAACCCTTCACTGCTCTGGCCCTTTGTTTGTTGGAGGTGAATGGACTTTGGTAGCACATGCTGTTCCCACTGCCGAATGCATTCTGGAAGAAGCTTTCACTAATTTGGAGTTTCTTCTTTCTCATTCAGAAAATTCTACAAAGGACTTGTAGGAATGCACTCCACCCAAAAGCTGTAAGTCAGCTCACTATCAAGGAAATCTTCAAATAATCTTTGGCAGTCAAAAATATGGAATTCTTTGGGGCGTTTAAAAAAATTAATGAGGAACGGATGAGGAATGGATGCAGCATGTAAGCATGTCTATGTGGCTCATTGAAAGATGTGTCCATATTTCCCTGGTCTTTTTTTGTGGGATTTAATTGAGACATAGGAAACCAAGGAGAATAAAGCTGATGGAGGCCAAAAAGCTTCCCATGATGCTGGAAAAGGATACAAAGAAAAGCAATGAAAGATGATAAGCTAAATTCTATGAAAACTCAGGCATGTCTCCTGTCCCTTTATTTTTACCCCTTTGCCATCATTTCATTTCATTTTTTTCATTTCATTTCTTTACTTTGTAGAGCCACTTATTTGATAAATGACAAAAGAACAATAAAAATATCGGCATAAAAATGTAATTTTGTAAATGTAAAAGTGGGTGGGCTGTGTGGACAGCACAGCCTTGTGTTCCTGTGCAGCCTAGATTAATTGCTTTGGGGGAGACATTTCTCTACAGACCACCAAAATTTTATTGCAGACCACCAGTGATCCCCGGCTCACCAGTTGGCCACCACTGATCTAGAGCACATAACAATAATCTAGATGTGAGATAACCAAGGCACAAGTGATCTTAGCAGGGCCTCTCAGTGCAGGAAAAATAAGTTGTATCTATGCCAAAGTCTTCTGTTACTTGTTCTCCAAACAGAAGTCAAGAGTATAAGAGGACCTCCAATTTTTATACAAGCTCCATCTCAGACAGTATAACCACACCCAGAATCAGTGATGGGAAATCTCCAGATTTGGAGGCTAAAAACCTATAGCCATTCAGTCTTGTAATCTTGCCAATTGAGCTTAAGCTTGGTCTCTCCCCTTGTTCCCCACCAATTTAGGTCCTTACCAACTCTCAGACACTCTTGGATATCTTCACTAGCAACTTCTCATAGATTTTAAAAAGAAGTGGAAAAAGAGCCCTTCTAGACTTAACAAAGCAGAATCTTAGAGCTAGGTTTCTCCCTTCCACCAACTCTGATTGCAATCCTTCCCAGAGAAAGGAGAAAAGCCATCATAACATTGTGCTCCTTACTCCTAACCCTGGAGTACAATAGCCAACAGTACTGAAACCTTCTGAGAGATCAAGGAGGGTCAGGATGGATAAGAATAAATGAGATGGAATCCGTGACTGCTGGCAAAACATAGGAAACCCTTTTCAAACTAATAAAAAACTCAAATCACTTAAAATAAAACAAAACAAAATAAAAGTAATGACTGAATTTGTTACTAGAAAAGACATCCAGCATGGTTTTTCAGATATTCGTAATTCATACTCAGTCAACTCATTATCAGAGAAGAGTTAATGTTTTCCATCAAGTTTTCCATTTAGCATTTACTTAAAAAGAAGCAACAGGTACATTATGCCTTACCCTGGAAAGAAGATGCAGCTCACCTAAATTATTTTTTAACCATATTTTTTTCATTATTCCTTTATCAGTCACATGCATTAGCTTGTCCTTTAGATGTACTTTTCAAAGTCTTGCATCAGTGAACAGGCACAATACCTCCTCCATCTCTAGCACTCATATGCACTCAGAGCTGAATCAGCAAAATTTAACCCACAAAACACAAAGCTCGCTCAACACCCCCCCCCCAACAAAGTAAAACCTTCAGTCTTGGTTATTTAAATGCTTTCTGAAAGCTGAACAGTACTGTACAATAGCATTCATCAAAGATTATAAAATCACACCCTGTGAACATAGAAACACTGTTTTATAAATGCATTCTGAAGATCAACTTCAGCACAACATGCACAGTGCACAGACACAAAATACTAAAACTCAGCAAATCAATCAAGCCAATGTAGCATTAATAGTCTTTGTACAACTGCTACAATTAGACATAATGGACATATCTATGCTTTATTTCCTGAAAAAGAGCACATAGGCAGTTTCTCCAAAGAACTGTGGATCCACATTATTTCCACAAAACAAATAATAGTAGCAATTATACATTGCTACATAATACAACAATTTATCTTTCAGGATGGCAGGTAGGTACATGGTTTATGAGAATATGCATTTGATAATTGCTTTCCCAGTGGTGGGATTCAGCCAGTTCGCACCACTTTGGGAGAACCGGTTGTTAACTTCCTGAGCAATTTGGTGAACTGGCTGTTGGAAGAAATCAGCAGGGCAGACAACCAGTTGTTAAATTATTTGAATCCCACCACTGGGCTTTCCCCTCAGCACCCTGCTTTACTCACCCCATTCACACTCAGCCAAAGGCAGTTAGGTCATACTGGTACTTGTTGCTGCACTGGTAGCCTAGAAACTGGTTGAAAAAAGTAATTCCAGACCTAAGCTTCAGAACAATGCCAAGTCACAGTTCTTGCAATAGCCAGAATCCTTGAAATAACAGCACTTGAAATGACTAAGTTTTGTTGTAAGGTTGGAATGCAATATTTTCAAATTTGAACATTTTATATAACCTTCTAATAACTGGGAATGGATCACCAAAACTGAATGTTTCGGGTAGAAAAATGTGGCCCTTTTAGGTAACTCGAGTGTCTTCATTAGAAGTTGTACAACATTGGGAAGATTGTAACAGGACCCTTGCTGACAAGAAACTGATGTGAAGACAAGTCATTTCTTACCTTGATAGATTCTCAAGCACCACAGATGGAAATGCTTGTGATCTATCAATGTTACTTCCCATTGCCAGATTGTGCCCAAATGTAATATGCAATCAATTTAGCTCCAAATGCAATAATCTCCCTTGCCTGCCTGTTTCTTTTGGTGTGTCAGAGAAGATAAATGAAATGAAAGCCAAGGAGCAGTATGGAAAGAAGCAGGTGCTGGGGTTGGGGGTGGAGGGAAGTTGATTCATAATGCCACACATGGACAAACCCAAGGGTACTTTAATTAATGCAAAAGTCAAAGGGGAAAACACAGGAGACAGTGCCCCAACTCTTGCCAAATGAAAAATAAAGGAGAACAAAAATCCATCAAAGTGAAAAGAACTATTTGGTCTAAGAACAGAAATTGTATTTAATTTGGAGGACATGGAATTAGAAAAATTATGTGCTGAAAAACAGATGAATAGGCATAAAGTGGTAGGTAAAAGGAAAACTGACTTGTTGATTCATTTCTTATACCTGTATTTCTTATACCAGCTGAGGTTCTCTGTCAAAAAGTAATTACTTAGACCTCGTTTTAGTTAAGGTGGAATAATGTAGCCATTTAGGAACAGTCAAAACAAAGAAATTTCATTCCACCTCCACCCTACCCCCCAAAATCAGATTTTTTTTGCACATGAAAAATTCAGATTTAGATACAAAGATTTGACATTAAAATCCATCTGTTTAGGCTTTAGAGCCCAAATAGAAAGCCAAGAAGGGAAAAAGCCACCAGATGCCTCCTGTGTGCCATCTGCTATCCAGCTGCTTTCTGCTGATGGCCAGCTTCATAGCCCTATTCTCATGTCTTAGGGTTGTTTATCTTTAAAACCAAAAATGGACTGAACAGCTTTCAAATGAAAAAGAGAATGTGGTATAGGACATATGGCCACCATTAAGACCATGATCTATTTTCCCTGAAACATGGTCAATGTACTATCCTTCTCTGAAAAATCCACTGATCTACCACGCTATCCAGAGAGTGTTCTGTGACTGGAGAAAGATAAGAGTCCTGAATGTAATTCTTATACTCCATCCATTATTCTCTCTCCTCCCCACGAACCACAGTGGATGGGTCAAAACATTCACTCTTCAGCTTTCTAAAAATAGCAGCTAAGAGAGAAATTATAAAAGCTAAAAAGATTGGATCTCCCCGTTCTTCCTTTAAATAAAAGTGCTACATATAGAAGAAAATGAATCCAGATTGTTTTAAAACAAACTCTAAACTTTTAGATCAAGTCTTTCAAAACTCATTCTCCTGTAAAACAGGTCTGCAACTTTTCTGGGCTGGATAAAAAAAAACATTTTATTTAATGTTAAATATGTAGCTAAACATTGATGTAGTTAATATAAATTCCCTTCAGATAGGCATTTACTAATTTTCTATTCTATCATATTAACAAAATTATTCCATAAATTTGAAGGTCTCTGAGGACTACACTAAAATTTTAAGGCTGGCTTGCTTGGTAAAGTTAGCTTTAGAATGGGTCCTCATAACTTTTGAATTCTCCAACATGAAACCTTTCAGTTGTGTTCAGTCATATGCACTATGTTCATTTTTTATATAATGCTTCCAAAGGAACAAAATTCTGCAGAAATCAGGGGTCCCATCATTCATTCTGCCAACCTTGGTGGCACCCATGCATACATATAATTTACAGCTTCCTCATTTACAGTGTGGCAAATGATTCACTGCACCTGGTTGGTGAATTCAAACCGCTGCAATTGCAAACTTCTGGATCCAAGGGATTTATTGCTGAGCATGACTTACTGCACTGCAAAGTGAAGAAAAATTCTGCTCCTTAATCATCTTTTGATGGAGAAGAACAGATACCAAGTAGAAACTACATGAGGAACTGATTGTATAGTAAGATAAGCTTACATTTTATGTCCTATGCTTTTGCTGCCATGATTTCTGCAAGGCCAAATTATAATATGTTCTCACCACCACAAAGACTTTGACAGTGAAGAGAAACGGCAATGGGATAAACTGAACCTTGTAACTATAATTTACTTCAGATTTCAAAAGCCATTTTAGTTTGTTCCTTATGGAGTCACCTTCATATCCCTCTAACCACAGCATGAACATGCTGCAGTAATTGTTTTTTATGCCACATCTTCATGATTTGGCCTTTGTCTGATCCCAGCACACAGCCTGACATTGTTGCCAGATGTTCTTGTTTTGAAGTTGCATTTTTCATTTGTCCCAGTTAAATGATGCCAAGGACACTATCTAGCATGATTCTTCATTATCTGGTCTGTGGTCAAGAGCTAGGATTGCTTCAGATCCTATTGACACTGATGTGGAAATGTCCTGTCCTTAATCACTGGTCACTGCTCTCCACGGCCATTTTGTTTTAGGCTGTAGGAGAAATTAGATATATGACTTCCTTAGTGATATATGTCCATGTATAATGTGGATGATGCTTTCCAAAGAATTACACCAGTCTAACAGGGGGAGTGTATTTTGGAAATAAAACTAATCCTGTGGGCCACTGAAATTCAATTTCAGCTTTGGTATAGTGTATTTTAGCCTATATCTAAGGGTTTTTCTTTTTTCTTTTTGCATGCTACATGGGTTACTTCCAAGTGTTGCCAGAGAGAATCATTCACTGCAAGTACTGTTACCTTTACTGACAGATCAGAAGTATAGAAGAGGGGTATGGATTGAAGGACGGAGAAAGGAAAGTAAGAGGAGGAGGGAATATTCAATAATAAATGCAAAATCTTATTGCATGTTGCCCCAGAGCGGCACACTGTGACAGTGTGGCATGGAGTAGTCAAAACCCTATGAAGTCACCAACGCTTCTTCAGTACATCAGGAACATTTTCACCTGTTTTATCTCATACCTCTTTTCCTCTTTCAAAAGAGCCCTAGACCAGGATTCAGAAATAGCCAGACTGATGTGTCACAAAGAGGGAGCACTGCTGTGCCTGCTACCTGCTAGCCAGCACCCAACTACAATCACCCCTCCCCTCCCCATCATGTGTTAAGAAACAGTATTTTTTCCTGATGGCAGGAGACAACTGGTAAACAGGAAAAAAAAGCCAAAGGAAGCTACCAATTGTTTTCCTTAGATCATCCTGCAACCAGACTGGAAGAACGGTATCATGTACTCACCTCATTACAGAGACAACATAGGGTTTGGCTGGCAAATATTTCTTCACCATCTCAAAGACAAGATTGAACTTTTAACATGAAGAGTTCTCTGTGACCTTTGAAGATTTTTAAAACCCACTCTCCCATCCAAAGAAAATAAGATATATAGTTGTGAGTCAAAAGCCATAACCACCCTTTGATTTAATGCAGGAGCAGGAGGGATACGACAGTATCATAAAGAAAACAGGGTTTGTTCTGTTACTGTTGATGTTTACTTTGTTACTATAGTGTTATTGATTGATCATGGTTATATAGAGACATTCAGTAAGGGTTATAGCTCAGAGGTAGAGCATATGATTGACTTCAAAAGGAAATCTCCCTGACACTTCCAGATATGGCTTGGAGAAAGTCCTTGGTCAGCTAGCATGCTTTGAATACCAGCAGCTGGGGAGCAATAGTGGCAGAGGGATATTATACTTCTTTTCAAATATGATAACTTCCTGAATGTCCTGGATTGGCCACAGAAGTCCAGAATCATGGACTAGATGGGATGTCACCAGATCCAGGAGGGATTTTCTGAAACATTGAATACATCCTCACTTCCCCAATCTATCATCCTCCAGATACATTGGACTGCTATTCCTACCAGCCTTGGCTACTGGACAACTATTGGGTTGTTATTCATATTATCTAATAGTATGGCCATTGGAAAGCAGCAAGTCTGAGAAAGATACTGAAAGGTCTTCCCTTCTAGGGAAGCAAAAAAGTTGGACTTTACATGCTTTGTACCTATATTGTCAGGCTCAGTGCACCAAAATGTACACACAGCTGGATAGATACACAGCTGCTTCAAATCAACATTCTTTATTGCTCTGAATGGAACTCTATAGATTGATCTTAGCATTTGAATAGTCAAATGCTTCTTTTTTCAGTTTAAAGTATACGTATCAGTTAATTTGTATCTTATAATGAAATGTTTATACTGTGAATAACTTCCATAGGGCAGGACTTAATAGAATATGATAATATATCACAAAATTAATGCAATCTAAAATGCTAGAGATAAATAATAGCTTTGGGGAAAATCAATTTTGTGGATCTTGAGATTTGATTGGATACATACCAGCCCAGTACCTTTCTTAATGGCACTGAACTACTCCTTAAGATCACACCACAGTTTGAAGGTTAATCTTTCCTTCCCCAGCAATAAAATAGGTGGGGCATTAAGGGTTAAAAGTGATTGCATGAAAATCTCCTGACAAAACCTTAATCCTCTAGAAATTTGTTAATGCCTGTTTATCACATCCCTTCTAGTTTTGGAGGACAATAATTGTTCAAGTATTGGCTTTGTTATAACAAAACTGCTTGTTCCTGATGTTGAATATATACAAGAAGACATCAACAGATCAATGGCTTCCAGGGTGGGATACAAAATAAACACCTAAAATCACAATCACATAAAAACAAGTGAAGCCCCTTTTATTCCTTCACTTTGCTTCCAAGCTCCAAATATCTTTGACTGGAAGAAAAAACTCCCACACAAGCAGTTACAAGAAGGAGGAAATGCCGTTTAAAATTATAAAGAGTAAAAAGCAACACAAACCAAACAAGATAAGGCTGAAAGACTGTCCCACAGATATCAGAACACACACTGGGAAGGATGCAAACTCAGAGAGGACAATAAATTAGAGATATTTCCATGCTTTGTGTTCCGTCCAGAAAAACGCGAGGTAGACCGGGTTCCAACACAAAGTCTTTATTTGTTCACACAGTAAGAAAATGGAACATTGGCTCACGCCGCGACACCCTTTTATATGTTTCTGTCTGCTTGCCTTGTAGCCAATGACACAAGCATTTGGGTTTTGCCGCCCTTGGGCAGCTTCGTGATTGGTTCCTATTGAACCAATCCCCTTTTAGTTTTGTTAACCAATCGGAATGAAGTATTTGGAGTCATATTATTTTTATACAGAACACCCCTCCCCTCTTAGTTCAGTCCTACGTGTGACGTAGTCACGCAGGTAGGTTGGGCTTCTTTTGATTCGACTGGACTGCGCGGTTCATTTCTGTCGGAGACCTCGACCGGTTCGGATGGGTTGCTGTTTCTCCAGTCTTTTCTCTATGGAACCGTCTGGAAGGGTGAGTCAGCCATTTTACTGCTGCCTGAGTTCTTAGGCCGGCGGTTTTGCCACTCCCTCCCATTCCTCCGGGCAGGTCGAGCTGGCCTGGCTGGCCCCTTCGAAGGGACTCTTTCTTGCAACTTTCTTCAAACAGTGAGCTCTCTTATTTGCTCTTTTTGATTGTTATTTGTTTTCGGGAGTTTAATTTAAACGGTTCTTTATTCATTTTTCGTATTTCCCCCCCCCTTCCTGGTTTGAATTTCTCATTTTTTAATACTGTGTTTGTGTGTTGCACTTCTTTCTATGTTTCGGTACCAAAGCTGGTCTATGTGCGCTTCCATTCCCTGCCGTCGTCTACCGTTAGTCGGTAGGACCGGGGGCCTGTTATTTGCATGACTTATCCGGGTAGCCATAATCTCCAGTAAAATTTTTGCATAAACTAGGTCACCTATTGCAAAATTCCTGAAACGGGTGGGAAGAGTCGGGGGGGGTTCTGGTGTATAGTTTGGGTGCAATCTGTCTAGTTGTGACCTTAGTTTCCTTCCCATAAGTAATTCTGCGGGTTTTGTTAGTTGTAGTACTGGGTGTGAATATGTTGAGATGAATAGTCAGTTTATTTTATTTTGGACATCCCGGTGTCCAGTTTTTCTAAACCCTCCTTGGTAAACCTGACCATTCTCTCTGCCCTACCATTTGCAGCCGGGTGGGCTGGCGCGGTTAGGGCATGTCTTATACCTAGGGAGGCTAGGTATTGCTCGATTGGAAACTGGTTAATTGGTGGCCCGTTGTCGGACACTAGGACGCTGGTAGGCCATGGGTTCAAAGAGTTTGTCAAGTTGTTTTATAACAGTTTCTGTTGTCGTAGATTGCATAATTTAACCTCCAGCCAATTAGAGTATGCATCTACGACAATCAGGAAAGTATGTCCCTTGGTAGGACCCACAAATTGATGTGGATTTGTGACCAGGGCCCTCTTGGGGTTCCCACTCCCTTATGGGTGCTTTTGGCGGGGAAGGCCTGATTTCTTGGCATTTGTTGCAAGAGTTCACACAGTATTCGATGTCCCTATCTATACCCCGGCCACCAGACATATTTTCTAGCGAGGCTTTCATTTTAACTATTCCTGGGTGGCCCTTCGTGAAGCATACCCAGTACCTTGTTGCAATTTGTTAGGAATATTACCGATCACCCCACAATAAACAACCTTTTGATTGAGAGTTTCAGTTTGTCTGGTCCGGAAAGGTTTAAAGGTCTAGTTTTTTGGTTTTCCGGCCAGCCTTTACCTACCAGTTTAGTACAGCGGGCAGTCAATGGGTCTCTTGCGGTGGCTTTGGCGACATCATTCGCAGATAATGGGTAGATCGGGGCAAGTCTCTATCTGCAATGTGGTCATCGTTGGTGCCGGGTCTTCCTCTGTGGGATGGTAATGGTGCTCTGCTCAAAGGTCTGCATGGGAAATTTGTTTCCCTGGGCGATGTGTCAGAGTATAGGAGTAGGCTGCTGGAATTCTGACCATCTAGTCATTCGTGGGACAAAATATTCGGTGTGGGCTTGTTTTCCCACCAAGATTCTATAGCGGTTTGTGGTCCGTTACTATTTGAAATATTCTTCCATATAGGTACTCGTGGAAACGTTTCACTCCGGCGACGATTGCCAGAGCTTCTCTGTCCAATTGACTGTAATTTTGCTCGGTTTTGGACAGGGTCTTTGAATAGTATGCGATGGGTTGCCTCTCCTCCATCCGGCAATTGGTGGCTCAGGATGGCACCAACTCCGAATGGCGAGGCGTCGCAGGTACCATCAATGGTAGTGTGTTGCTAAATTAAATAAGAACGGTGTTCGATGTTAACAAGTTTTTTATTTTTGGAAGGCTTTCTTTTCTCTATAACCCCAAGTCCAAATTGCTTTTTTGTCCAGTAGGTCGGTGTAATGGTTCTGCTATTGTCGCCTTGTGGGGTAGGAATACATTATAAAAATTTATCAGTCCCAGAAATGCCTGTAGTTCGGTTTTGTTCCTTGGTTCTGGTGCATCTTTATAGCTTTGATTTTTTTGTCGGTAGGGTGTATACCCTCTCTGTCTTTTTAAATAGCCCAGGAATTCGATGCTATCCATTCATTAAACAGCACTTTTCTTTTTTTACTTTGAGCCAGATTCTCTGATTTAGCTAGTACTTCTTTAAGTCTTTTCTAAGCTGGGTCGCATCTTTGGCCAAAATTAGGACGTCATCAAAGTATGGCACGACCCCTTTTATACCATTTAGAAGGCGTTCCATGAGGCTCTGGATATAGCCTGGGGCTACACTCACTCCAAATTGGAGTCTGTTGCTTTGAAGGCCCCTTTGTGTGTAACTATGCGTTTGGTGCTTCAGCGTTGGGGGTCTACTGGAGCTGTTGATAAGCTTGTGCCAGATCAAGTTTAGCGAAAATTTTTCCTCCCCCAAGAGAATGTAAATAAGTGCTGTACGACAGGCACCGGGTATGCACTTTGTTGTAATGTGTGGTTCAGGTTAGCCTTGTAGTCACACAGGATTCGAACCGACCCATCTGGTTTAATTGTGTTACGATTGGCGTTTCCACTTAGCATGGTCCTTAGGCTCTAAAACCCCTTGGGCTATCAATTTATTAGTTGTTCCTCTATCTTTGCTTTTAGAGCAAAAGGAACTCGTCTGGCCTTTAGTCCCTCGGGGTTACTTGGGGGTCTAGACTAAAGGAATAGGGGTTCCCTGATCCTTGCCAAGGGAGCCATCAAAATGTCCTGGGAACTCTTGGTCAGGTTTTCTTCCCAGTCGGTGCGGCCACCCGGTCTACTCGGTCATCCCGATGCCAATGGTGCGACCCATTTGATGCCAGGAGCTTGGTCGGTTTCGGTCGACTAATTGTCAGCGGAGTACTTCAATATGTTGTTTGTAGGTGACTCGGAAGTGTCCTAGGCTGACTACAGGAATTCGGTTTCCCTGTAGTCCTTTGAGGGTTAATTTTTGCCTCTGGAGTTCTTTGAGTTTGATATCTGGGACTACGTTGTTTGATGGTGTCCCATGATACCATCGATAGGAAAGATCCAGAGTCTACTTCCATTTCGCAGGGCTTCCCTTCTATTTTTACAATTATTTTTACTTTCTTCCCGCTTTCCGTCTGAGCGCTTCCTATAGTGAAAGTCTGATGTGTTATCTCTCGGTTAGTGGCTCGCTTGTTTCGCTGCCACTTTCTCTCAGTTCGCTTTGGCTCAGCTTGTGCGGGGGAGTTGCTGCGTCTATTAGGGCTGTAATTCTTTTTGTTCTCGATATTCCCTATCTTTTTCTTGCAAGCTCTGCAAATGGCATCGAGAAACCCTGCACTCGGCTCGAGGATGGTTTCCTCCACAGCCAGCGCATTCCCCGCCAAATTCCTTTTCGCGCTCTTTCTTGTTGGCGTATAGGCGGTGGACCTCATCGTCTTCCTCCCTCTGATTCTGACGTCTCGTCAAATTTTGTGGTAAGTGGTGGGTGGGAGATTATTTCTTCCCTCTGGCCAGGCTGTGTCGTCGCCGCCGCGTTCATTTGCTTCATTTTGACAGCCGATTTTTTTTCGCGCTTACAGCGGCTGTGGGCTTCTGTGCATGGCTTCGCTACGGTTATGTTTGGGTTTTATTTAGCCAGCTTTGCTCTGTGCAATTTGAGTCTCTAAACCCAACACACTCGTCCCCATGCATGATTCATTCTAGATTTAGAACTCGATCTCCCCTTATGTAGTACCTCCTACTTGTCGGAGGGCTTGCTAACAAGTCAGCGATAGGTTCTCACCTTCCCTCTGGTCTCTTCGGTAAAATTCATGCCGCTTGATAAGATTTGACACCATCGGAGCATTGTGCGCCTTAAAGCCATTCTTTGGAGTTCTGGCCGACGTTAATGTGTTTCACATCTCGGGGGCTGTCCGCTAAAAGCCCTTGGGCCACTTTGAAGACTGTGGCGCAAGTGTGTTCAAGAATACAAGCCCTCTTAAATGCTGATCTGAGATCTCTTCCATCTCAATTGCTTTTCCAAATACATCTTGGAAACGGTCTCATAGGATTCCTCAATCCTCTTCGTTGGATGACAAGGTGCGGGCAGCGCGTTGTTTCCAGCCATTGTTTTTTCGTCTGGATTTAGTTGTCGGCCGTGTGCTCGTCTCAGCATGTTAGGAACAATTCCCACCCTTGATTCCGTCGGCAAAAACGCGAGGTAGACCGGGTTCCCCACAACAACCGTCTTTATTTGTTAAACACAGTAAAGAAATGGAACATCTGGCTTCAAGCCGCGACAGCCCTTTTATATTTTCTGGTCTGCTGCTTGTAGCCAATGACAAGCATTTGTTTTTGCCACCCTTGGGCCAGCTTCGTGGATCGGTTCCTATTGATACCAATCCCCTTTAGTTTTTGTTAACACAAATCGGAATGAAGTATTTGGAGTCTACTATTATTCTGTACAGAACACTTTGTTCCAGCACTTGCCCTACGCATGTCCATCCTCTTATCCAGTTGTCACAGCTGCAGCCCATGAAGAGATCAAGGCCCCTCTCCTCCCATTAGACATGTTCTCTCCCTTACCTTTCCTCCTCTCGAATTTCCCTAAAGGATAGGGAGGGGATGGGCTGGGTTTCCTCTGACTGCTTAGATGGCCTCTGCCTTTCCCAGCTCTCTACAACCTCCCGACAGCCACATTTCCACTCCCCTGTGGCTGTTCCTCCTCTCCCTCAGAGTCAGTTCTCACACCAGGGGCATGAGACGACTTCCATTGTAGAGCATTTTGTTTTTATAATGGTCAACCACAAGTCTTTGGACAGGATGGACAAAAGTACTAATAGTGCCTGTCAGCACTGTTGCCCCAGGAAATGATAATCCTCAGGAAAAGTTTCAAATGCTGGAACAAAAATAATAGGCAATTACAATGATTCTTAAACACATTATCTTATTTTCATAGGCAGCACTTGAAGAATCCTTTAAAGGAGAACAAATATTGCAAACAAGAATAACAACTAAAATTTTGATGGCTATCTTCAGAATAGAAATAATTTGGGTAACCTGAAGGGTTAAATTTTTCTATAGCATAGTTTGAAAAGGGACTGAAGTAGCAATCATTTTGCCAGATTCTATTAGCCATTGAACCTTGGACTTGCTACTTCTAGGCTGGCAACTCAACTCCAAAGTGATCTTATGTTAAAATGGAATCATTCTGTTGATGAACTACCAATGTCTTCAATTTGGCCTTTGTCAGCCTCCATTCATGAATTGTATGGTTTGTTTTGATGATGATTGTATGTGAATGTTAAAAATTTTTAATTGCAAAAAAACAGAAAGCATCTCTTTAACGATGCCAAAAGATTATATGAAATTGCCATTTGGTTCTTCCTCTTGTTAAACTACTGCTGAAGAGTATGACAAGTTTCCCATGATGATAATCCATGAGTGCTGCTTTGGGATCTAGGATAGAGAATTGTCTAAAAAGTAACAAAAATTAAAACTTTTTATAAAAGGGCAGTTAGTATGGGGAAAAAGGAAAAAGAAGAGACAAAAAGTCAAAAATATTATAAAAGTTTTTTGCACAAAATTTGGGACATTTTTGGGACAGCTAGGAAGGAGTAAATTTAATAAAGATTATTGTTTTTATCCATTCCAACAGTTTTCATTCTCCAGAATCAGAAATCCCATAAAAAATTTGAAATCAGAAGTCCCAAGAGTTAGAAGTCATTGGCAACCTCTACAGCTAAAGAAAGTGACCTCTGGATTATAGAAGGTGACCTCTAGATTTAACCTCTAACAGAGGTAAATTGAATATAAGAGCAGAGAGAAAAATTGTTCTACATACCCTTTCTCTCCTTCATTTTCCTCAAGCATGCCTCTTAGAAATTTCCTCCCAATTCAGGTAGGTATTTATATAGAAACCAGACTTGGCTTCATCCTGGCTTCAGCTGGCCTAATCCCATCCTACAAGACTCTCTTTCCTATGAGGATTTATCTCAGTCCTTCATAATTTAAACTTCAAGACACCTTTTTAATATCATTGACTGGAGCGCATTACTGGAAACACCATGTTCCCAGCATTTGCACACCAACTGTGTGCAAACACATTAAAAGTATATATACGCAAAGAAGGCAGTTCTTCTGGATGTGTTGCATTTTACCATCAAATAAGCTAACAATGTAAACCTGGAAGTTATTGTTTTGAAAACTAAATACTAGAAGCCTATTTAAATTCTACACAAATGGCCAGCATTCTTTTTGAAATCTGAAATATGGGACTGGATGATGCAGAAAATTTCAAATAATAAATTGCTATCATAATTGAGAATGTTGGAGTTATTGTCCCCATACAACAGACTTTACAGTTTCTGTCAAAATAAACTGACAGCATTTTAAGCCCCTGTCACACTGCACCAACCGGATGCAAAAGAGGATGTAAAACGGTACCCAACAAAGCTTGCCATCCGTTGGTTAACAGCGATGTACTCACTGCCTCCGTTTTGCTTCCTCTCTATCCGTCAGCATCCGTTTATTGACGTTTCATCCGCTCAGAAAATTTTGAGCTGCTCAAAACCTTTTGCGTGAAAATGTTATCCAATTCGTCCGTTCTGCATGACCGTTACGCATCCGCTATATCCGCTAGGCATCCCGCTGCGCATCGCGCAGCTCGCATCCAACCTCAGGACGCAGGGTAGGAAGTGAAAACAGACGCTAGAAACGGATGCAAACGGATGCCTAGCGGATGCAGCCAATAGAAACAAAGCGTTTAAAACGGAAAAAAACATTCGCAGAGGGGACCTATTCTTGGATATTAAGGATGTCTACAGGATGCCTAGAGGAAAATGCCTAGAGGAGCCTAAGAGGATGCAAAGGGACACCTATACTGCCTATAAAAAGGGGGCGTAGCAACACATCTGGATCTCACTTTCAGAACAGCAGCCCTGCGGTGCGGAACCTCTTGCAGGCTTCATCTGCCTCTTCCTCTTCATCAGCATCCCAGGTTCATGTCACTGTGGATCGAAATACAGTCCTTTTTGGCCATCCTTTGCACAGTTGAAAGCCATCTCCAGGCTCTGTGAACTCTACTACGGGAAGAAAAAAGGGCGGCCAAGACAGCCGTCTTGGGTATGAAGATGTTTCACAACAGAAGAGCAGAGGAGCCGGACTGTTTACAACACGCTGATGGTGGAGCTCAGGAGCGAGACACTCGGGCCATTCCAGAACTTCATGAGGATGCCTCCAGCATGTTTGATGAAAACTTGGCAGCGGCCTGACACCCCAGGTCTGAACCAAGAGACAACCACCAACTTCCAGCCAGCCTGGACCTGGCTCAAGGTGGCACTCACCTCTGCGCCAACTGGCGCCAGGGAACCACCTACAGGAGCATGCAGTATGCTGGAAGGGGTGCCACACAACACCATCAGCATTGTGGTCAGAGAAGTGGTGCAGGCCATCATTGAAGAATACAAGGAGGAGCTCCTCCAGTGCCCCCTCCACTGAAAAGGATGGAAGAAAAGTTGCAGAAGCACTGGTATCAAGAAAGTCAGAACTTCCCCACACCGTTGGAGCCATCGAATGGAAGCCAGTGGGCTGCAAAGCTCCAGCCAACTCAAGGCTCCCACTTATTTCAAGCCCAAGGCGCTTCTTCAGCATCCATCCCTCTTCGCCATGATCGATGCTGACTACAAGTTCAATGTACATCGATGGCTTCAGGCAACGGCTCAATCTTCAAGATGCCCAGTGTATAAACAATTGCCCCGTTCACCTCAAGGGAGGACTGGAATGCAACCTCATCGTGGGGGCTTCCAGATCCAGAACCCTCCCAACGACACACAAAGATGTGCCCTACTTCATCGTGGGGGATGACGCCTTCTCCAATCACAACCTATCATCATGAAGGCCCTAACACTTCCAGATGCCTCACCCGTGAGGAGAGGATCTCAAACTACAGTGCTGTCCCAGGGCAAGGCGGGTAGTGGGAGAAACGCCTTTTGGCATCCGGGCAAACAGGTTCCAGGGTACATCTCACCACCATGCAGCATCGCCCAGAGACTGGTGGGGAAAGGGGGAAAAAGGAATCGTGGACGGCTTGCTGCATCCTGTTCACACTCTCATTGCGCACGCGGCTACCCGTGTTGCAGAACAGGCTTCGTGGACCTCCAACAAGGCAATGGGGACATGGAGCCTGGGGAATGGAGGCAAGGGCGAAACTGATAGACACTGAGGATGTGCAAGGCCCCAACAGAGCCTCAACGTGAAGGGAAGCAAGCAGCGCAACTCTGAAAACACTGGTGCAACTCCCCAGCTGGGAGCGGTGGAGTGGCAACGACAGGATGATAGAAATGCTTAATGGATTTGCTTCCTTCAGCCTGTCCTCATCACAACTGATGAGATTGTGCCATGATGTTGAGTGCCCTACAATGAACAGGGATATTACTAAAAGAGTTGTGTTTATGTTGATAATAATAGGGCCATAGGTGTTCGGACGCTGGGAGGGTGGAGCCATTACAGTCCACTATGGCTTGCACTGGCGGTTTATCTATCCCACACGCTATTACCCATCCAAGGTATCCCTGCCCATCCCATGCAACAGGTATCCCTGCCCATCCCACAGTCTATCTTAAGCCCATCTCACAAGCCATGCAAAGGCTTAACCCATTTCTAACAGTTTTCCAGCAAGACTTTATTAAAACCAAAAGAAATGAAGCAAGTGTGAAGAATCAAAACATAGACTTTATTAACAACAAGCTATAGACAAAAATGAGTCTCTGGCACTCCTTTGGTCTCAGTGCTCAGGGGTAAAGGGTCCAGGTGGCTGTGGGAGGTGGCTGGTGCTGGAGTACTTGTCATTCAGCCTTCCTCCAGAAGAGAAGCAACAGAAGCCCAGCCCCAGAAGAGCGAGCCCGTGCTGCAGAAGCCCCGCAGAACCAGAGTAGGGCCTAGGGGGCGGGATGTGTAGCCCTGTCCCTCTTGCAAGGGCTGGCAGCAGTTTGGCTGAGGCTTGCTGTGGCTTCCGCATGGTTGTGGGGTTGCTGGCTGGCAGGGAGGGCTGGCAGGAACCAAGGCTGGCAGGAAGGCTGGCAAGGGAGGAAGGACAAAGGCTGGCAGGAATTGGCAATGCAGGGCAAGGCAGGCACCAAGGCTGGCCAAGGACAGGCAGGGCACCAGGCTGGCAGGCCAGGCTGGCAAGGCAGGCTGGCAGGCACCAAGGCTTGCAGGAAAGTCTTGCACCAAGCTGGCAGGAAAGGCTTGGCAGGCAGGGCACCAAGGCTGGCGAGGCAGGCAGACAGCAAGGCTAGGCAGGCAGACTGGCTGGCACAAGGCTGGCAGCAGGCAGACAGCAAGGCTGGCAGGCAAGGCTGGCAGCAAAGGTTTGCAGGCAGACATGCAGGCAGGACAGGCAAGGCCAAGTCGATGTATTGGAAACAAGGTCTTTTCCTCTGAAATGGGCGACCTTGCTTCCGAGTCTGCCTTCCGTATAATCCCGGGCTGGCAATGCATTGCCCGCATGAGCGCAATAACAACTTCGGCCACTACTTAGGCCTTCCTCTGTGGCATCGCTTCATCCGCTGTGGCATCCATGATCTGCATCGCTGTAATCACATTCCACATCCACTTTGCTGGGGCCCCCGGAAGCCTGCGGATGTGCCATCCACATCCCATCCCGCTTCCATCCACTAGCCTTCCCGTTCCGCATCCACTTTCCATCCGCCCTTATGTCCTCCCCCATCCATGTTCATCCCGCTCTGGTTATGCAAAATTTTTGCCCCTTCTGAAGAGCGACGGATGGAACATTTTGCTCATCCGTTGTGTCCATTTTGCATCCATTGGGCAGTGTGACAGGGCCTTTAATGATGATGGATGCTCACCAAAGACTAAAGTAATGTATAAGTTGCCCAGATTAATGTAGAAAGACAGTGTGCCTCTGTGTGTGTGTGCATGAGGGTATGTATACATGTCTGTGTGAGAAAGCAGTGTTCTCAAACATCATGAAACTCATACTCAAATATTTACATGTTTATACTTTCAAGTTCACCTCTGAACAAATTATTTGGTCTCATTTACAAATGTGTCTTTGAGGCCTAGGAATGACAGATGAGCTTTGATGGGAAGTAACAGCAAAGAAGTGAAACTGACATAGAACTGCTGTACTTGACTGCCATATGAAAAAACTCCAGCTGCTCTGAGTTCAGCCACTGTCACCCATCTTGAGTGGAGATAGAAGATAGCCCTTTCTGAATCTGGAGTCAAGTAGCATATCTGTCTATCTATCTATCATCTATCTATCTATCTATCTATCTATCTATCTATCTATCTATCTATCTATCTATCTATCCATATCTATATCTATATCTATAATGCCTGCACATAAAAGCTCATGAATTTTAAATGCATGTAGAATTTAAATATTAAAAATGAAAGTGATTTACTAATACAGGACTTTCTAAATTTTCTTTTGTCATCAAGGATGAGCATTATGAGTTACACAGGCTACATGAAACTATCAAGTCCCCATTTGTGTCCCACAGAATCTCCCAGAGTGGGCAAGGTTGAAATTTTCAAATTCATTATTGGCCTTAAGTCTCCCAAGTCTTTTTGGCCAAACTCACTCCAGTCCTGTCATATTTTCATAGGCATCTTGGATTTTTCAGGATAGAAAAGCAAATGTTGGTCTCCAGACTGAAAACATTGCTCACTTCTGCTTTATGTGGATCCTAAACCATTCTGGCAGATTCCAATATATGTTGGATTGGCATCATGTCCAACATGCTTCCTAGTATATAGTTGTTTCCTCCCCTCCAGATGGCAAAAGTTCTTTTTGTATTTTTTTTTGCAATCCCAGTCATGTCATTTGGATGGCAGGAGAAAATGTTCCACATATTTTGTACAGATGGAGATTTGAGAACTGGGCCACATCTTAAAAGCAGAGAGGAAGTGTGATCATTTATAGGCGTACCAGTGGAATAGGAAAAGAGTATTAAAAAATCAAGATAGTAGCCATGAACAAAGTCCTATTCTTTCTATGGATGGGGTTGTAACTGCCATCTTGATTTTTTTTAATATCTTTTTTTCAGACTTCCTTGATCAATTCACATTCTCCGCATCTCATCCTTTTTCAATGTATGGAAGGATGGTTCATATGAAGTTTTATACTGCATTGGGTCTCCTTGGAACCATGCTAAGCTTGGCTATCTATTCTGTCCAAACTCAACTGACTTTTGCTTGGATGAGTCAGAAAATATAGTAGTCTGCCTTGAGTAAGATCAAGAGAAAATAGGTTCCATTGATTGCAATAGATTTAAGTCTATGACTAAAATAAACCCCTTCAAACTCTAAATTAAGGTTGGGAGTAGGAAAAATGGTATATTCCTTTTATTTATTATACATATAAACATTTTCTCCAAGCAGCTTATACAGGAATCATACTTCATAAAACAAATTAAGCCATCTTCAAATTGCTCACAGCCAACAGTTTGTCACAGTCATTCTATTAGCATAGTTGGTTTCCATGAGCCACAATAAATGCAAGGAATCCTGAACTCCATGACCCCCCCATATGTGGATCAATGAACATCTGCTTAGCATTCCCTCTCAAATTTGGAATCCTGTACTTTTCCATAGATAATATTTGTAGTCATAAGGGCTAAAACAGTGTTTGAATTTCAAATATAAAGAAAAGCTATATTTGACCAGAACAGTCATCTGTTTCCCTGATGGGCAATCTGATCAACTTAAAGAAGTCATGAGGATATAATCTAATGGTTCTCTCACCCAGTAAAGGGAAAAGCATGGTAAATAGCTTGATTATGAAGTTAGATATGGTCATTATTACTACTAACTGATAATCTTAATCATGATGGATTCATCTAATACTCTTTGATTGTAAGATTGCATTCCTGTATCTATGTACAGAACCGCAGGTTAAACCTCAGTGAATTTCATAGAATTTATTTCATATTAGTCATCACATGGATTGTATAATATAATCATGTTTACATCCTTACAGACAAGGCCAGATATCCAGCTAATTCAGCATCTACTTTTGGTAAATTTAGGAATCCATGTTTATAGTCCTGGATAGCAGGGAAATAGTGTTTCCCCATTGTAGCTCTGTTATAGCTGCACTTTAAGAAAAGATGTTGGGATTCATCGGGTTTATTTATTTATCAAATTTATATGGACACCATCACAAGATGTGATTCTGAGTGAATTACAGCAAAAAGGTATAAAACAATAAATATGTTAAGCACAGTCATATTAAAATATTTTTTTTAAAAAGCACACATAAGAAATTTGATCAGCAATGGAGCAGATCAAGTGTAGGAGGAATGACAGAACCTGAGGACAGAGTTAAAAAAAGGGATCAGCCAAGAATCCCTACATAGTTATAAGTGAAATCCAGTCTCCCTTGAATTCTGCTGACCTTATCTAACTTCAAACAAATGTTAATCATTAATTGAGAAATTGCTTGTGCACAGGCATTATTAGCAATAAATCAACTTAATTCAACCTTCACTTGTGGACCTGATTTTTCACATGTGACCAAAAACTTAAAATTGCCCTAAGATTTTTGGAATATTTAGAAACCAGTATTCATTGGTGTCTTCCTAAATGTGTTCCTGGAATCAAGACTTCCAAATACATGCATGCTAACAAGAATTCAAGAATTAAATTTCTTTATATTTATTGTTATGAATGTCCTAACATTTGTGAAGAAATATTGTGCATCTGGAATCTTACCGCACAATTGAAATAAGATAATGGAAAGTTCCACTGTCAGGGAAGTTCATTTTCACAGTAAGAAAAGAAATAAACACAATCCTACTTTTAAATATTTGTGCTTCAGGCATTCATATACGATATAGTAGTCTTCTAACCTTGATGTAGCTATTTTCAAATATAGAACATATACAACATGAGGGGCTGCATGGTTGTTTGCTCTTCATGTTTGAAATCCACATGTAATTGTACATATGGTGCACATATGTTAAGAATAGCCATATTTTCATGAATCATTTGTATATGCCTTGGCCAGACTTCTGTGTTTAAATAATTGTGGAAGCAACATAATACATCTGTATTTAGAGATTGTTTTTATTCAGGCATAGGATGTATAGGTTTTTCTTTTTTAAAAAAACCTACTCTTCTCACAATAAATAACAGTATCCACACTGTTGGAATGCACACCACACCTTGGTAAAGTCTTTTGGTCCTTTTCTGGTGTGGAAATAAAAACCCTAAAATACAAGAATGATGGCAATTCAACATTGTCTTATTTTCTCCAGAGTCATGGGATGAAGATGCTATTCATTTCATAGATATAAAAACAAGGCTGCCTCTTTGGCTGAAAGATTTAATCTGGGGTTGTTTTTAATGATTAATATAGTAATGCCATATTAAGTAGAATAGTCCATGCATTGCAATTGCATTCCTTTAGGGAGTGTAGCCTGGGTGAGTATTTGTGTCCGTTGAAACAGGTTTCAAGAAAATATTTGTAAATAATATCTAAGGATGGTTTGGGGGCTTGTGGGGAGGAGGTCTTCTTTCCAATAGAAGGTCTTGAAATATTACCTTCTTGAAGTGATGCCTGTAATATCCAACAGGATAAAAACCGTTTTGTTTCAGGAATAGTAGCTGGAAGAAAGGTAACTGAAGGAAGAGAGAAGATTGAAAAAGTTTGTTTTTCGACAGTGTTGATGGATCTGACTATTGCCATGATTGTTTTTTTTTAATGATTGTTAAGATGTAAAATATATATTAGCATGATATGTCATTTGGCACTTAAACTGTTTTCAGATGGAAGAATATTTGTATTTTTTATTTAGTGTTCTTCTTGTTGCTTATTAATTCATTGCTTCAATTTATTTGGATGACTACCTCAAACACAGGAATTCAAAGCAGCTAAGAATTAAATACTACACAGAAACACACACACACAAACATATGAATATCTATATATACACATAGATATATGTGTATGTATCTCCTCATATCTCATATATATTTCTCAATTTACAACCAGTTGCTTTAAGGCCCGGTCCCACTGCACTTATGGATGCAAAGAGGATGCTAAAATGGGTTATAAAAAAACTTTGTCATTCCATTGGGAAAACACTATGCATCCGTTGTGTATCACCTGCATACCTGTTTTCATACGCTCTATCCCTGAGCATACTGTCCACTGGCAAATGTTCATCTGCCGCAAGAAGTTTTGAAGCTGCAACAAAACTTTGTGAGTATAACTTTATTGCCATGCGCACGATGTAACCCACGACATATGAGAACAAACGTTCGATGTCGTTTTCATCCGTTAAATGTTCGCTGTAGATCCTCTCTGCACTCTGGGCATCCATCGCAACTCACATCCGCTGCAGCTGAAAACGGAAAGAGGGAGGAAAGGAAAAGGTACATGGAACGTCTATACATCGTAGTAGCACGGAAAATAGAAAGATGCGCAGTGAACGGTTTGCATCCGACATACATTCCGTGCGGGCTCCCCTTTCTTTCCTTTAGGCGTACGTGATGGCATCCTTCTTCATCTGCTATGCATCACTTTGCCAATTATCCGCCGAGACCCCTTTGGAGGTGTCATCTGCTTTCATCCACTAGGCTTCCTATGAACATCCGTTTAAACTATCCCGCTACATACCTACCCACATCCGTTCTTTTTCTGTTCTTTCTCTGTTCTGTTTATGCAAATTTTTGCCACTTTTTTGGAGAGATGACAATGGATGGAGCCACCCCCGAAATTTTGCTCATCCGCTGTGTCCTTTATGCATACGTTTTGCGTCCGTCGGCCAGTGGGACCCGGCCTTATGACATGATCTTCCCAAAATTACTTGCAATCTATTTTTGTAATTATGATAGCCGCACATACACACACTGAGATCACACGATCACATTTTGGGGATCTGGTAACCACCTTGCCTTTACAGCTATTTGCAATGTCCCATAGTTATGTGATTAAGAGTTATTGATTTGCAACAGTTTTTTTGCCTGTTTCTGGTGTTTTTTTCCAGTTAGCAGCAAAAAACATTTATTCAGGAAAGTAGATTCATTTAACAATTGTTGCATTTACAACAATTGTTGCATTCATAATGTCTGGTTGTAGCTTTGACATACCCTAAAAGATGGGACCTGGATCATACCTCTTCTGCTATTGGAAAGAAAAGAAAAGCTATATAGCTTTTCTCTTTTTGAAGAATTTTCTCTGGAAAGTAAATGGAGAGAATACATGATTGAAACAGTTGAAAGAATTCTAATTTTTCATTGCTTTTTAAGCATCTACTGTATTTTTCAGAGTATAAGATGCACTTTTTCCACCCCCAGAAGTGGGCGGAAATGTCTGTGTGTCTTATACATTGAATGTTGCCAAAGCCACATGCCTGCCCCCACCCTTTGGCCTCCCAGCAATTTGCCCCCTTGCAGCAAACAGCCTGGTCAGCTTCAGTGGAGCCTGATTGAGCATAAGCAGCTGATTGTCAATTGGATCTGCTTCCTGATGACCAGCTGTTTCAGGCTGCAGGGATTGTCATTGCTTATTGCCATCTCCACACTCCACATCTCTTTTTTGGTCTCTATACCCTCCTTTTTTGGCCTCCCCATTTTTTTCCTGTTCCAATCCCCACTGCCCAGAACAGGCCAAAAATGGGGCACATGGAAGCTGGGAGTGAGGAGTCTGAAAACAAGATACAGATGCCAAAAATGGGGTACAAGGAGGTGGCAATAGGCTATAGAAATCCCTGCAGCCTGAAACAGCTGATTGTGGGGTGGCCAATCCAACCAACAATCAGCTGCTTGTGTTAATCAGGATGCAGTGAAACTGAAATAGGCTGTTTGTTGTTTGCTGCAAGGAGGCAAATTGCTGGGAGGCAGAGGCAGATTTCCCCCTCTTGTTTTCCTCCCCAAAAGCTAGGTGCATCTTATACTTTGGAGCCCTTATACTCTGAAAAATACAGTTTGGCATATCATATATTGGTAGAAAGATTATGCCAAAAATCCCAGCACAAAGATTTGTTAAATTAGTTATGTGAACTCCGAGTGAAATACTGTATATTGAATCAAAACATGATTGAATAATAAAAACCTAATCCAGAACATTTAGTGAAATTCTTTTCCTATCCTTGTGGATTCTTTCAGATGCCACAACAGGTGGGACAATGATATGGTGATATCAGAAAAAGGGAGAGTTATGATTTTGAGGGAGTTGTATTTTGAGAGATATATATTAAGGCAATCCTCTTGCTTCTCTGTGAATTATATCTGAAAGAGGACTCCCAACCTATTATGATTATCCTCTCTCTCCATCAAGAGATGGTATGATTTCAGTGGCTTAGAGGACCACCAAAGGGCTTTGGGGGCTACTTGTTGCTACTTTAAATGTCTTCTTTTGTGTAGGTCAAATTTCCTAGGGAGTCCTTCTGTTATCTAGTTTTCAAACACTTCCCTCCTAGCTTCTTTATAGTACCTCCCCTCATCCTCCTTCTTGCCAGTGCATTTCTCTGCATCCCTATGAACTTTAGGAAGGCTGTCCTAAGAAGGAGTGAACAGATTCTGCAGCAGGAATCCAACCCGGAGAGTAGAGTGTGTATTAACATACGGGCATGGTTACTACAGTTTGTTGCATGACAGGAAGCTGCAGAAAAGTACACAGCACCTGGCCTGTCCGCAGACAACAGGAAGGGATTCAACAACGTATACAATAGATGAAAAGGAAAGTGATTTGGTTTCTGGTATGAGTCTCAGGATATTGTCAGACATCCAGCAAAGAGGTCAAGAGAAGTAGATTGTGTATATTTTCTATTTATGTATCTAAACATTTAAATCATGCATCTGTCCTGTAATGTTGCCAATGACATTGCAGAAAAGGAAATAAAGATTTCTTTCTTGTTTTATTGTCATGGATGATACAGAAGTATCTACCCATCTGGTGATCCAAGTCACTTTGGGTAATGAGATGGGTGGCATATAAATTTAATAAATAATCAATTGGGTGAGCAATGTGAGGCCACAGTGTTTCCTGTCATGTTGAGATAAGACATAATTAAAACCTCAAGTATGCTCTAACATAGGCGTAACAGAGTCCAAAAGATAAAGACAACCATCTAGCTTTTTAAAAAGGCATTTAAAAAAAAACACATATAAATGCCTGAAGCTCTCCATTTAGCCCATGGCTGTTTAAAAATGCTAAAATACATCTGGCAGCTATCAAATACTGACCAGCTTGAAAGAATACAGTGTTTAATGCTGCCCTCAGAACAATGGAGTCCTTACTTTTCAAGAATATCTTTAGCAGGGCTCTCCTAGCATACATTATGAAGACTTGAAATTAGTGAGTTAAACTATAAGATATAACAATATGTCATATACTGCGAAAAGCAGTCCTAATAAAATCCTTAGGAATAGATCTGACTACTGTGCTTTCCTGGGGGTGGGGTGTAGAGAAAGAGGGGGGGGAGAGGGAGGGAGGAGTAGGGAGAGGAAAGCAGAGATGAGAGAAAGAGGGGGGAGGGGGAGAGAATTTGAATATGAATATTTGTCAGACAGAAGTAGGCTTCTGGTCAAAGGCTAGCCAAATTGTTAGAAGAATTATTGTAAAAATTGGGGAGTCAGCTTGGAAAAATCAATGCACCAGAGCAGTGTCCTTCTTAAGCCCATGTCACACCGAACCAACGGATGCAAAGAGGATGTAAAACGGACAAAAAACCTTGCCATCCGT
>BHFT01046988.1:0-23167 GCA_004320025.1 Laticauda laticaudata
ACCAGGATGGAGGATGGAAAGGCTCATAGATAACTTCTCCTCCCCTGGGAGGGCTTGGCTGGGGCCCACGAGTATCACCTGAAACATGCTGTAGTTGCACTTCCTTCTGTTGAATAGTTCTGTTGAACTGCCTCTCTAGGTCTGCATGTCTATGCTTCTCTGCCCTCAGCCTGAGTTGCCTTCTTAGGGACGAGAGCCTTAGCTCTGATTTTAGCAGCCACCTCCCTCTGGACTGATTGGGTGCGTTGCCTATGTCTTTTTCTCTTATTGGGCTTAGGAGACTGTTCCACTGGGGGGAAAAGCTCTGCGTGAGCCTTAACTTGCTCCATTTGTAGAATAAAGGCTCTTCCGTTGGAAAGAAACTGTTTAGAATTTTTTTCTATTAAGCCCCTTGGTGTATAAAATGGCCCCTGGGCTTGCAAAATGGCCGCTCACTTCATGGTGGAAGGCATCAATCCAAGATGGCCACTGACTAGAGGAAACAGGCTCCAAGATCAAAGAATCGCTCCTTAGGCTATACAGAGCCATGAGCGAAATCAGCAAAGGTAAAACACAGCAACTGGCCACACGATCAGATGGCTTGTGCTCTTATTGGTTTGCCGATCATTTTTATGATCGCTACAAACTGCTGGCATGGGGGAGGTCTACAGATGCTGCCCAGCTTGCCTGAATAGAGCTCTAGTAACGCTGTTCCCAACGTTGCAGGAGGGAGAATCCTGCTCTCCTGGAAGAGCAGCTGCCCAGATCCCTGGGAGTTGCTTGAAGGAGTAAAAAGTACTGAAGATCGCTGGTGAGTACTATCTAACAGAACGCTTTCATAAACACAGCTACTGAATAAAAGGAGTTGAGTCAAAACCTGGGGTCTCTCCCGGGGGCTGGCTTTTATATCTTAGTACAGACTCAGCTGAATGACATCATAGGAAGGAGTCAACTCATCCTGGGTTCTTTATGCAGCATGGAGAAGATAGCAATTAACACTGTGCAGCAGAAGGCAATGTTCAATCACTGCTGTGTTTTCCAGAAATGGAAAAAATATGTGCTAGATTATGGGTGCCTCAGGTGGATGACACCCAACGTGCCACTGAGAGAGAGCTGAGAAATTTTGTGACTACTAATTGTGTTTATGATGTGACTAAGTTTAAGCCTTTAAGAGTTTCACTGCTGATGTTGCCATACAAGAAAAGAAAAACTGAAGGTGCAAAGAAAGAATTGCAGTAGGATTACACAATTTTTAAGAAATATGAAGGAAAAAAGCTCAACATAATGAAAAATGAAATGAAACTACTGCACATTGATATTTTAGGCATAAGCAAATTGAGATGGACTGGGATTGAGCACTTTCAGTTAGGGTTCGAATCCCAGAAAGGATATACCTAGCTGATGAGAGCTGAATAGCTTGAAATAGATCTATACTAGTCTCCCTTTACTTGTCAGTAAAATATAAATTCAACACAAAAAATAGTTTGTCGCAAAAGTGACTGCCTGTGAAGGCCCGTGAAAGGCGAAATTGGAAGCAGTATGCTCTGTCCCATATTTGGGTAGACCAGGTTGCCCTGATAGACCAGTTTCACCAGAAAAAACATTCTTTCAGTTAGAAAGTCACATTGTTTACTATTCATGAAAAACAAAGGAGGAAATTTGATCTAGTAGTTATAGCACCAGGTTAAAATGCTAGAGACTGTGAGTTCAAGTTATCCTCAGCCATGAAAGTCAGCTTGCCTATCACACTCTCTTGGTCCAACTCGCTTCATAGGGTTGTTGTTGTTGTGTGAAAAATAGGAAGTGGAAATTGTGCTGGATATATTCATTGCCTTCAGTTATTTGTAAAAATAATAAAGGCAGGATACACATAAAAAGGAATGATGTTGCTTTTACTTTTAGGGGATGTATATAGCAAGAATACTTGACTACAATGAAATCAATGACTGAAGAATATCAGATTTCATAGACAACTCTTTAATATAATAATCCAATTGTATGCTCCATCTAAGGTAGAAGTGGATCAATTTTATAATCAAGTTAAATTTCTGACAGAAAACACCAGCAACATGAACTTCTTGCAATAGGAGACTGGAATTCCTAAGTTGGAAGCTTTAAAGAAGAAAACGTAGCTAGATTATGTGATTTAGGAAACTGAAACAAAGCAAGAGACCATTTAATCAATTTCTGTCAATCCAATTATTTCTTCATTGCTAAAACTGTCTTCAAACAACTACAATGTTGCCTATATAGATGGGTATCAGAGGGAGTAAACAGAAATGGGGCGTTGGTCTTACCTGAGACGCTCCTTCTCAGAGGGTGGAGATACATTATTACTAAATTACTCTGTTTAACTTTGCAGAAGAATGATTAGGAAAAAAGAAGAGTGGGAAAAATCAGAATGGGACCAAAACATTGTATGGTGGTATAAAGAGGATAAAGAAGTGATAAAGTTGAAAAAGAGTTATACAAACGTTATACAAAAGTACTCTGCAACCTCTAGGAGAGTGTCATGAAGCACCTGTGCAATACTACAAAACAACATTGTTAGAACCAGAAATAATGACTGAAGAAATACTAAGAGTTGTAAAGAAAAGTTACCTTAGCACAAAGCAACAAGAATATATGGGCTCCAACAGAAATAATTCAAGCAGCAGGGGAAAGCAGCATCAGATGAAATCTTTAATGCTACATGAACACATCTAACAGCACCCACTGATTGGCAACACACAATAATAATTCCACTGTGGAAAAACAAAGGAAATAGAGAAGAATCCACACAATATCAAGGCATCTCACTCTTGAGCCATGTAGGAAAAATGGATGCCAAGTAATAGAAATAAGGTTAAAATCAGTTATAGAACCATAGCTAACAGAAAAACAGATGGATTTTAGAAGAACAGGAGCTGTACAAATGCAATTTTTATACTTAAACAATTAACAGAAAAAGATGGATAATCTCCTTGTAGCTTTTGTAGACAAAAAAAAGCACTTGACAGATAGAAAAACACTGTGGCAGATAATGGTCCAACATGGAGTAAATGAACATCTTACTGGATTATGTAAAATCTTATACAACGTTTGGCCGGAGTTCAATTGGGGTGGCAGCTACTCCAGTAGGACTGGGTGAGCTACCACACTCCCAAACGGCAAGAAGGCACTCCCAGGCACGGGGGGTGTCTTTGGAGTGACCAAGCCAAGGTGGCACTAAAACCAGTGGTCCAGTTGGGACCGTGGCTGTTTCCAAAGACCCAGGGAAGAGCGCCAAGTCAAAAGCGGCAATATCGGCAAAGCTGGAAGCTGTAATCACACGGTGGCCAGCTGCCACTTTATTTACTATTTGCAAACCGCAGTTCCAAACCTGTCAACAAAATCCAAGTTTTCTCCCAATTAAATTTCTAAGTCAATCAGTCCTACGTCTCTGTAGAGACAAAACTGAGTTGAAACTGAGGACTCAGACAGGTAAGAGAGGCGTGGCCAAAAATTTGATGACTCAGTCTCTGAGCAGAAAAGCAAATGTCAACCCATACTTGGATTCTCTCATCAGCATACTGGAGAACAAACCAAGTAACATCAGAACTCTATACAGTAACATCTGGAGTAAAACAGGGATGTGTACTATCACCACTATTATTCATCACCTACAACATTGACAGCATAAGGAAACAGCCAACCCCAGGAATGGAACAAATGTCAAACTACTCTTTACAGACAATCAGACATTGATAGCACATGCTGCTAAGAAACTGCTGTAACAACAATTCTATCCATGAACCAAGAATGTAAAATAAATGAGTATCAAAAGAGAAGGAGTAAAGGCAATCAGAAGAAAACAGCACACTCTAAACATAGTAATAGAGGGAAGAGAATAAAACAAGTTTCAGAGTTCAAACTTCTAGAAACAATACTCACTGAAAATGGGGAAATAAACCAAGAGATTAACATACAATGCAGTAAGGCTGATCAAATATTTGACAGCTAGCTCCACTCCTACAACACAAGACAGTACTGATCAGCACAAAAAACAATCTTATACACAGCATATTCATTCTTACCCTATGTTACCATTGCCAAACATGGATATTTGCAATAAAACACATGCAATAGTCACTATTGGAAATGACATATTTGAGGAAAGCTTCCAGAAGAGATAAAATCAAAAATGAGACAAGAGAAAGAATTGGAATAGAATCAATTTTAAACTACATACAAAGAAATACAAGGCATATATAAAAAGAACACAAAGACCCGGAAGAAAATGGAGATACAACACCAAAGACATACTACAACAGCATCAAATAAAAATTGTTGAAGCTGCAAGAAGTGCAAAAACCAGAATTGTATATCTCTTTTGATATCCAAAGAAGTAAAAGAGGAAGTAAAGAAGATTGCTAAGGGAAGGGGAGGAGATCTATCATTACATCAAAACATGGTCAAATTCTGATTGTATAAAAGATCACAAATTGCTTGTGTGAAAATTGTAATTTAAGCTACAGAAGAAGAAAGCCAACCAGTTTTCACCATATGAACTTGTTATGTGCATATACCCACCATTTTGGAGGAAAACATCAGAAATAGCTTTGAAGTTCTGAATCCCATTGATACACAACCAAAAGAACTGTGGAATGATATCAGAGTTAAGGATGAATGTGAAAAGAGACTGCCAAAGATAAAACAGAAAATAATAAACTGGATGTCAAAACTATGGAAATTACCAAGAACAGGAACCAAGAGAGGCAAAAATCTAAAGAAAAAACTTAAAGAATTTAAGAGAGCTATTGTTACAACACCTGGAAAGGCACTGCAGATTAAAACAGATATGGAAAAACAAGGAAAGCCTTCCAAAAGATCTTGGAGGATCCAGCCTCAAACTGGTGTGCTAAAGGATACAAATAAGCAGGGATTCCTATAAGATCAAATAAAGATGGAAGGAATAAACTGAAATGCAGCACAGTAGAAATGTCAACATCCAAGATCCCTTAGAATATATTCCCTACTTACAAGAACCTGTGGTATTGGAAGATGAAGTTAAAACAATATTCTGGTCATTACCAGGTTCAAAAGCCATAAAGAAGTGATAGAATACATCACAGAAATATGGCAAACAACAGAACAACAATCAGGTAACATTCTAACTAAGCTATGGCAGCAAATCTGGAGAATAACACAGTAGACAACAGATGGGAAAAGATCAATCTATTTTCCAATTAAAAAAAAAAAAGGAAAACTGTGTAGACTATGCAAAATATCCTTAATTTCATATGCTAGCAAACTAAAATTTGGGATTATTCAGAATGGATTAGATGTCAGCATCCAAGAAAATGCCATCTGTTCAAACTGGTTTTAGAAAAAGCTGAGGAAAATGAAACATTGCTGATGCACATGGATTAACTGAGAAAAAAAACAACCACCCCAAAATAGTTACTATGTGCTCTACTAATTATAGAAAGGCTATTCATTATACCAGTCATGTCAAATGGGAATCCCACAACATCTCACTGCCCTCATACAAAATCTAACACAGGTTAAGAAGCCATAGGACTGATAGAACAGACAAAATAGACTATCATAAGGTTAGCAAAGGTGTCAGACAAAGCTATAACTCTTCCCTTAGTTAGCTTATATGCTAACGATATTTGAAGGAAAACTGGATTGCAGGAAGATGAGTATCATATTAAAATGACTCAAATTATCATATTTTGCACACATTACATGTGTGCTATAGAAGGCCTGATGTAGTGAAAGGAAAGGAAAGACACACCAGCAGCAAAATGAATATGCTGTCTTAAAATGACAATAGTTACACTATGGGAAGACCTGAAAGACTAGGTTAAATATAGATAATTGTGAAGAAAATTTATGTAGTTCCTAGAGCTGACACCAAATTGATGGCACATAATGAATCAGCTAATACAAAGCTGGATGATAACATTAAGTCCTTGTCATTCTGAAAACCAAATTTCAGTACAGGTGGTCCTCACTTACCAAACATAATTGGAACCAGCAATTGCCATAAGTAATGAGATCATTAAGTGAAACATCACATGATCACACCAAGTTAACAATGTCAGTTCCAGCTGCAACACCATTTGACAGCAACTTGCAGCTGCCTTCAAATTTCTCCATTGACTTTGCTTGTTAGAAACTGTATGTGAAGGTTACAAATGGCAATCATGCAATCACAAATGCATACCTGTTAATAGTAGTCAAACTGCAATCTCATGGCTACAGATATGCCACACTGATTATAAATTCAAAGGTCATTAGTAATATTTTCCAACATTGTCATAACTTCCAACAGTCACTGAACAAAAGTTGATAAGTGGCAATACAATATATACTTTCAAGCCATGTAGCTCATCCCGTCATCTTCAACAATTGACAGCAACTATCAAAGGACATTTTAATAATGTTAGAATCACAGCAAGATACTATATCTTTTTCAATTGTTCAACATAATATATATGGAACATATAACACTTTACTAAGAGAATAGGATTGAAGAAGTAATATAAGCTAAAGATGTTTATCTCACCCCTATATATCAAAAGCATTTAATTATCCCTTATTGCTGAATTTTGTATACTATCACAGGTTTCTGAACTGTTCCTTTGCAAGTCTAATCAAAGGAATTGAATGCTTAAAGCAGAAAAAATTACCTATATTGAAAAGTTAATATACAGTTTCCACCATTTTTTCTGTAGAAGAGAACTGAATTTATGTGTTGTTGGAAAAGGCATATTAAGCTCCAGGATATCCTGCTAATAAGTCAAACAAGATCTTCCATAAGCAACAATAGAACAATGCTATCTTGCAGAATAACTATTAAGCAAACTGGGACTTAAACCCAATCAAATAAGACAAGAAAAAAATGAGAAATAAGCTTGGTATTAAGGAAGAAACAGACTATATAACAGATAACATGAATAAAAGAGGTTTCTTAATGCTTAAAACTGATAAATTAAAATATTTTGTACATTCTATCATTTAAAAGGACATTATATAAAATACAGAGTAGGTTAAGTCTTTTTTCAAGTATGCCACTTATTCCCTCATGTATTTCTGTAAACAAGAGTGACTTTATTTCTAAGACTGAACTGAACTACACGCATATATTATGCAGTGCTGATTAAATTTAATATAGCAAGTAATTAATGTCCAGAATTATTGGAAGAGGTTTTTTTTGCATAACATGCTCTTATTTATTTCAACAGTTTGGATGACAGAACAATACCATATGTGATATGATGCTCTCACATATTGACAATTGTGGCTTTTAAAAAATACAAATCTTATAGTACGTAAAAATATATACTTTACATTTTAGCTGGCTAATAATTTCACAAAGTATAAAAATATTTATAGTTCCAACATTATTATAATACAACATACTAGGTTAAAATTATATATTCCCAGATAGCACCATAAATTACTTAATTGTTCTTTCAAAATGTTGATCATATACTGAAAACAATCATTGTGACATTAGATGTTCTTAACAGTACTCAAACTTCTAAGGTCAAGGAATCCTACTATTAAATCTTAATTTTCAATTGTAAGGGCTTATAACAATAAAATGAGAATTGTACTTTGATAAAACATTCCTATGTCCAAATTTCAGAACCATGGTTCCTTGGATTCTCAGAGAAATGAAAATGACTACTAAACAACCACTAAAACCAATATACATGAAGAGAAGCTGTATATCTTCTCTGCATTTATATCCAGTATACAAAACATTCATGATCACTAGATTATGTGCGGAGCTGGCTATTTGTGTTCAAAATGAAATGATTTTCCAAAGAATGGCCAAACTGTCAGTGAAAAAACATTGGAACATTTAGAACAAGCAAGAAATATCAACTACTTCAAATAGAAAAATAAAAGATTCAATGGAAATGTAGTGTTGAAAATAACATATATACCAATCTTGAAAAATCTAAGTATTATGGTTTGGCAAAAACACAAGGGTCTTGTTTCTACAGTAATATCAAAAGAACAAATATCAGTTGCCATTAGAAGACAACTCTAAAAGAAAATAATTCTTTGGCTGGACAGAGTAAGGGCAAAAGGGAATAATCTTACATAATAAACCGACAGTGTCCATTCCTTCTATTATAAATATATGTTCCATTGAGGATCACATTTAATCTCTGAAAAGTATGTTTACCTTTAGTTAAATGTAGCATTATAGTTCATAAAAAAGGAGTGTGGGTTGTTTTTGCATTTTTATCATAAATTCCTTCAGTTTGGGATTTATATTCCAAAGCAACTATAGCAATAGCAGACTTATATACCATTTCATAGTGCTTTACTATCCTCTCTAAGCAGTTGACAGTCAGCATATTGCCCCCAACAATCTGAGTCCCAATTTTACTGAACTCGAATGGAATGCTAATCAGGAAAGTGTTATACGTCACCTTATACCAACAATTTAGAATACCAATACTTTTAATCCATCTTAGCATAAATATTTATGCATCCAAATGCTGACATGTTGTATACTGTTAGAAGCATAGATTGGGTCTTCAGAGTAAGAAATGGTGAACTGAAGATGGCTTTGCTCAAAGCAAAATCTACAACTGCAGTGGAACGAAGAGCTGGCAAGCACATCAGCTCTTCAAAATTATTAAACAGGGAGAAGATTCAGGGTCATGTTCCAGACAGTTGGTCCTCATGAGGAGACCAGAAGACAATGGAATCTGGTGAACTTGAAAATCAGGCTAAACTGTAATTGGAGCCATTTTTAATAATGATTGGGAATTGCTTTTTAATTATTCAGATATTAAGAACTTTTGAATTGACAAAGGTTTTTTAGTCCGCTTTAGCAAAAGAAGTTACTTTATGGACTTTAAAAAATCATTTTTGGAATAAACAGCAAGAGAGTAATTCTAATATTAATTTTGGAAAATTACAAATGGAGTGAGGGTCTAGAGGGATTTAAAATAAGATTTTGAAATAAAACCCTTTGCATGGGAAAATACTTTGCCTTTGAATTCTTAAAAAAAGATAACTGGGACCTTGAACACTGGACATAAGAAGGAACCAAAAAGAACTAAAGATTACAACAAAATTCACACTTAAATGTGAATTATTGATAAAGAATGAAGCAGAATACTTTAACATTAGAGAATATTTGTCAGCAATGGGCCCAGTAGTTAATTTTTAATTCGTCTCCCATTATAGAATGTTTAAAAGATGATATGAAAGAAGGACAAGTTTTACTGGACAAGATAGGTTGATTTGAAAGTGGATTTAAAAATGACGGCCTATAATATGGAAAAAGATGCTATACAGGATATACAAATGAAACCAATTGATGTCTTAATTAAAAGGAATATATATATATATATATATATATATATATATATATATATATATATATATATATATATATATAATATATTATATTTGGCTAGCGGGTTTAAGCCACTGGTTGTAATAATATATAAGATATATAGATATCAGGAGAATCTCATCCTGCACAGGCTTCTGTTGGAGTTCGTATGTGGGTCAGGCGTCAC
This sequence comes from Laticauda laticaudata, assembly GCA_004320025.1. Classification (NCBI taxonomy): domain Eukaryota; kingdom Metazoa; phylum Chordata; class Lepidosauria; order Squamata; family Elapidae; genus Laticauda; species Laticauda laticaudata. The sequence goes on from BHFT01046988.1 coordinate 9,504, forward strand.
AGCCATTAGTTTTAAATTTGAGGCTAGCCACTACTGTTGTCCAGGATGGTTTTTTCTACATCCTGATTGGTTGGGAGTCTTGGTCTGTGTTTATTGGAACTTGGGGAGTGTTGTTGATTGGTGTTTCTGGTTTCTTCTGTCTGTTTTGTGGCTTTGATTGGCTGGCAACACTCTGTCTGTGTTGGAGGCTTTCAGTGCAGCTTGGCTCCGTGTGAGGATGGCTATTATCTGTTAGGGAGAGCTAGGTTTCATCTGGGTGTGGTGGGGGGGTGTTTGAGCTGGAGTACTGAGGGAGTCTGTTTGTGCCAGGTGTTTGCCTGGCTTGTGGGTGTGAGAGTTCTTTTATTTGAGAGTGCAGCTTCCATGATTGACAGTCTGGTGGAATCCATCTCTTTATTATGCTTTCAGGTCTTTTTTCAATCTCTATGTTCTCTGATGATTCTGTCGCTGGGGTTTTCTATAGTGGCTAGGGTTTGGTGCCATTGAAGTTGATGTTATGACCTGTGGCTTTCATGTGTTGGACTGTGAGGAGGTGTGTTCCAGCTTTTTTACTGCATTTTTTAGTTCATCAGTGGGTACTTATTCTTCTACTGGTCTGCCCAATGTATTTGGCCGGGCATGATGCACATATATATGTATGTGTATACATATATATATATGTTTTTTTAAGTTTTCGGCGGGTATTACATGTGTGCTGTTCAGCTTCCTTCGGGTATTATCCCACGTCATTGTAGTGCTGTTTAAGTTGTAGCAACGTTTCAGAGAATCTCATCTGCCATCATCAGCTTCTGTATAGTTCGTATGTGGGTCAGGCTGTGAGACCTGACTGTTCATATATATGTGAACAGCACTATATATATATATATATGTATGTGTGTGGTGTGTGTGTGTGTGTGGTGTGTGTGTGTGTGTGTTGCATGTGTGCTGTTCAGCTTCCTTCGGGTATTATCCCACATCATTGTAGTTGTACTACAACTTTAAAAGCACAACGACAATGACGTGGGATAATACCCGAAGGAAGCTGAACCACACACACACACACACACACACACACACATATATATATACACACAAAATAAAATAAAATAAAAGGAATATACAAATAACAAAGGATTATTAGATTAGAAGAGATATTTATTAAAAGTTTTGAAGAGTTTGGTAAAAACAAAGAAATTACGAAAACAAATCAAATTCCAGGATCCTATTTTAAGGGATTAAAGATTGAGATTGTTAAAAATAAAAGGAAGGAATATAAAGTTGGTTTGTCAAGGCTGAAATAGATATGTTGCTATCTCTAGTAATTTTTAATCGACCTATAATAAGGACTGAAAGACGAGGCTTAAAGGATCTGTTTGTTATAAGGGACATAAGGGAAAAATACATTTGTTGCATTTTAAGAGGCAACAAAAAATTACTAAAATTGTGCATATTTATGATGAAGAGAAAGTCATTTCTTTATTTATTCTTACTATATTTTTTCTATTTTTCTATTCTATATTTTTCCTGCACTTCCTTTTTATTCTTTTAGTTTCTATCTTTTTAATTGTAATGTTTAATAAAATTTATATAAAACATATTAATATAATTATGTTATCATTTCATCACTTCATATTTAGAAGCATATATATGTAGTCCTCAACTCACAAGAGTTTTAGTAACCAAAGTTACAATGGCACTGAAAAAAGTGACTTATGAACATTTTTCACACTTATGACCAGTGCAACAACCTCATGGTCACAGGATCAAAATTCTCATCAAACTGAGGATCAAACTGACTCATTTATGATGGTTGCAGTGTCCCAAGATCATGTGATTTTCTCACAAGCACAGTTAATGGGGAAGTCGGATTCACTTAACTGAGTTACTAATTTAACAACTGTAGTGATTTGCTTAACAACCAGAAGATAAGGTCATAAAATAGGGCAACTCACTTAACAAATGTGTCACTTAACAACAGAAATTTTGGGCTCAATTGTGGTTGTAAATTGAGGAATACCTTACTGTAATTATGAATTTTAGAATGCCACATTGGAATACAATTTTAAAAAATAGCATGACTTTAAAAAGTCTGAATCTATCCTTTAGTTTTAAGACTGATATACTAAGTGGCAGAAATATGCCCCTCCCTTAACACTGCAGAACCAATAAAAATTATTTACTATTTTGTTCAGAGTGAAGTATCAAATGGAAGTCCAAAGACAGCAGGTCACTAAATGAAATGAAACAGCATTAGTAAGTTGATATTCTGTACCACTGAATACACTGTAATTTTATATATCGTATGTATTGAAAAACATAGTGCAAAACCAAAATTAATTTCACTGTACAAAGAATCTAATATATAATTACTTATAATAGCTTATGGGTATAATACATTAGAATACAGAAAAGCTTTTATCTTAATAAACTGATTTGGATATAAGATAACTGAATAATTGGCCCACATGTTTTAAGTAAACATTTAATACCAAGGAAAGTTCCATTTCACATTAAAATTGCAAAGCTTCAATTTTACTCAGTCTCAGTTGTTGCAATTGATCTGTCTTGACCTCTTAGACAACAAAACCATTGTAAGACACTGCCGCTTTAAATATTTCAAGGCTTATACAGCTAGTAAATAGGCCCCATTGCAATATGGCTGTGAAGGTCATGTCCTATTGTATCTTTCCTCAGATATTGAGTATGAAAAAAAAATCAAATTGTTTATTCCACACAAATATTTTAATGTGTCTTAATATCTATATTGCCATTATATATGTTCTTATTAATAGTAAATGCTATTCAGGTCAATACACACCCAAGCCTCTTCCTGAAATCTATTTAAATCCACACCCTGAACATATTATCATGATTACATTTTAGCAATTTCAGCATGTTATTTGCATTCATATGCCTAATTTTGCAAACACAATCCTGTTGAACCTCATTTCTCAGCATTAGTGAGGCAGGGCAGTTTTAACAAAGGGATTGGCCCTTTAATGTGGAAAGGATAATTAAACAGATTCCTCAAGTGTTGTTGGATTTGGTCATACTATTTAATTTACAATATGAAACCACCTAGACTAGATTTGAAACTCTGTATTTCCCATTTTTAAATAATATTTCAGTTAAAATGCATAAAATGGGAGACAAATATTAAGGAAAAGAGCTAGAACCAAAATGCAAATATTTTCAAAATCAAACTGAAACAAGGAGCTTAGAAATACTCTAATTTGTTTTTGAATCACTAACATATGTGAATGCTGTCTACAAGTACATAGGTTTAATTATAGGAAGAAAGACTGCTACCTAATGCTAGCATAAACTGTAATGACAAAACATTCAATTTTACACAGGATTAAATTATAAGACAAATGCTAAAATATCTCTGCCCATCCTTTCTCCTAACCAACCCACCCTATTCTGCATTCCAAGAAAGGACTTTACCTGAAAAGGCAATAGATTATTGCCATTGTCTGTCCTGAAGGCATTGTCTTCCATCCAGGATTTCGGAGCTAGAGGAGCAGCCCGAGGAAATTTCGGTGGGGCAATAACATTGGTAGAAAAGGGCTTTTTAAGAGGTGAAATGGGATTGAGTGGGGATGGCACACCAACTCCAACTCCCACACCAACTCCCACACCTACTGCCCTTCGAGGGTCTCTGCCAGCTTGCAGCCCACCCCAAGGATTGGAAGGTGTACTCCAAGCTGCATTCTGATGGTTATTCCAGCTGGAAGGAGAAGAGGTGGAAGTGGAAGAGGAAGAAGGTTTGCTGGTCATGATGGGCTGATGGCTGTAAGCAGCATTTCTCTGGGCAAAAGACGCCTGATTCGGGCTGACCGGTGACCTCCTTTGCTGCTGCTGTGCTTGCTGTTGCTGCTGCTGTTGTTGGTGGTGTTGAGTCTGAGCTAGGCCAATCTGGGGGGAGAAAGTGCCTCCAAAAACAGGATTGACATGATGAGGGAAATTTTGGAAAAGCATTGTCCCATTAACTGGGGTAATCCCTTGAAAAAAGCTATCATCCACTGCGTTTGTGGTCCCTGTAGACCAAGTGCTTCCGAAGGAGGGAGACAAGGACGTGCCGGCTGCAGGCTCCTGCTGAGGCTGGTGGAAACTTAAGCCCGGCAAGATGGGAGACTCCATTTGCATCTTTTCTTTGCTATTTTGGGCAGGAGCTGCTGAGCCGATGCTAGTCACTGGACTGTCCTCCGATTTGGGTGTCTCTGACGTTATGGGTGTAGAAGGAGCTTCTGCTGCGTTTGGATCTTGCCGCTGCTGCTGAGGCTGGACTTTGCTTTTGTCCATCAGTAAATCATCCTGCATGGTTTGCGCAGCTGAAAGGAGGAAAAAAGGAAAAACCATAGAGTATTAACATTCATAAAGCTGCTTTAGCCTTCCACTGCTCGCTGGAATTCCACTGCGAGTATAATGCCGCCGCAAATTGCAAGACACAGCAATACTCGTACGTAATCCCCACCCCCACTCCCCTTAGGGGTAAACGGTTTGAATCGGCACGATCGGTTCCCATTGCCTCCAAAAACACATCTGAAGAGGTTTCACCCTTTCCGATGCCTTGCTTCCTTTCAGTGTAAAGGAAAAATGTTGCTTATAGGGCACAGATTTACAGCAATTTCGCCACGTCTCTTTCTCTTACACCGGAACTCAGAGCTCTCGCCCTGCAATGAGAAACTGATTCTGGTTCCTGTTTTTCCGTACACCCTCCTCCCCTGTTATTTGCATACGTCAATAAATACTGCTGCGTCCTTCAGCAAGGTTAAAAAGACAGCAGCCTTTACTCTTCTCCACCCCTTTCCTATGAATAGACTTTTAAAGGAGCCGAATACCCATTTTGACTGATCAACAAAAAGGTTCAGCCAACTAATTCGAAACAGTTGCCCGAGCTCCAGTCTAGAATAAGCGAAAACGCTCCAGACGAGACATTGTGCTCTTTAAATTACGGGGGAGAGGAGAGAAGGAAAGTACCCTACATAACAAAATATTCAGTCTGGCTCGCTTTAACAACCATTTTGGATAAAACCGGCTTCAGAACCGGTTTGCTTCCGACTTGCTTCTGTATTCCTTTCAAGCACGTTAAATACAACACAACGTACCCCATTCGTATATTTTAAAGAACTCAACGCTGTGGATGAGAGTAAAAGTTAACTGAATTCAGTTACACTCCTTTATAATATGAATGCCTTCGTAGATTAACCCTTCTTTAAAAATAATTTGTTTTGGCTGAAAAATACTCAATTACTGAAACCCTCAAAATTGATAAAAGTATTCAACAGCTGTAACAATTTTCCAAAGGCAAATTGCAGAATTAGAGTATGCATACATTAATTAAAATACTGTCCATTGTAAATAACTAGACTTTCAGAAATATATAAGTATAATTACTTTCATTCATGTTAATATCCTTCCCAAAATCGTTTATCACTGGACAGTTGAAAATGTAATAAATATACAAATAATTGCAAGAACATTCATTAGCATCCATTAGCTTTTATAATAAGAAAGCTATGAGAAAAAGTAAAATAGAGTAAAGGCAGCCATCCATGTAACATACTGAACTTTATCAGCTGATTTAGTTAGTCGTACAACATTCAAAATCTAATGCTGTGTCCTGGCTTTCTTCCCTTCCCTTTCTCCCTCCCCCACCCCTTTACCCTGTGTTGAAATCACTCGTTTTTTCTTGCAATTTAACTGCATAGGTAGAAGTAATCAAAGCGTCATAACAGCAGCTGCTTAGAGGACTTAAAAGAATTATGAACCTAGTAATTTTCTTTCACACGTCTCTCCTATTCCAGGGATTCATAAATTTATGAATCTTCAGATAGTCAATCCAGTAAGAACAGCCAGCAGCATATATTGTACGGATATTCATCCACAGCAGGATAGTTCACAGAAATAATTTTCTTCACTACTGATCTACACATGAGCTAAAAATAACGTGTTGCAGAGGGTGCATATATAGAGTCTTCTAAGCTAAATTCAGAATCCCCAAAAGGAGTAAACTAGCGCATCTTTGCACGCAGTTCTGACGCTGCTGTAGGGGGTGCAGGCAAACCTTTAAAGCAGCACTGCAGCAAGCCATATCAAAGCCTTTGTGTAGTTTTCTATTAGCTGCACTCCGATCAAATTAATCAAAGCAGTAGTGTAGACAATATACACACAGAATATTTCATGCAAAAGGAAAAAAATCAGGGATATTACTCTGCATCGGGTTTTAAAATGCCTATTTATGAAAACATTTCTATAAATAAGGATATTATTAAAACTATGTCTTTCAATGTAGATAAGCTATATTAAAACAACTGATTTAAATACCACAAAGAACTTCACATTACACTGAAGATTTCACTGAAAATCACACCTTTCTCTCTCAAGGTCAAAATCCATTTTTAGTGAATGTAGACAATCTGAACCAGAAAAAAAAGACGTTGCTTTAAAAAAAAAAAAAAAAAGCAGGTAGTCAAATACCTACTTGTAGGTTAATATCCAGAGTCCCCTGATTTCTCCACCCCTTTTTCTCCCACTGAATATATTTGTGTCAATCCAAAGTATACTACAGAAAAAATATCCCCTTCGTAGTTCATTTGCATGCAGTAACCCACACAGTCAAGGCAAGATGCCCGGAACATTTACCTTTTGAGTGTTCTGTATTTAAAGAGCAATGAAAGGTAGGGACAGTATGTCTATTTCCTTCTTTCGGGTTTGGTATATGATAAATAGAAATTGCTCTGGCAAGAGCACTTTGACAACTGTAAGCTTAAGGCGCATGCGCGTGAGTGGAATTGTGGGGGTTGAAGTTTTATGCGAATGAGCTCTTTTGAACAGAGGCAGTCTGGGAGAAAACTGTGGTACACTCTTCAAACCAGCGAGGCACGTTTAATAACAGGAACTACGGCGATATAGATTTTCAACAAGGAAAACTGGCCTAACAGGTACGTTTGGAAATAATAGTTACTTAATCATATATGAATAATTGATCTTAATTTAGACATGGATCAAAACGCGAACGTTTCCTTAGAGATTTATATCGTATCTGAATTAAAATCAACCGGGTAATAGCTGCCCAAAGTAAGTTATTATAACCTTAGACCTTAATTAAACAGCTGGATTTCATTCCATTAAAAAGGTTTAATATGTATGTCAACATATATTCAGATCTATTGTGTCTCTACTTCTCCCTGCTTTGCAAATGTTTTTTTAAATCATACGTATTCTATTTTTGCATACATCCATGGATTTTTAAAAATCCCTTAGTATTTCGCCCTTACTGTTTACAATGAAAGTTAGCCCTTCTCTTCAGGAAATGTGCACGCGCACACAGTCATACACAAAATCTTATGTGACTTTTAATTAAAATATATCATGGATCATATGACAATTGATTACTCTTTTCCATAACTGACTATACATGTAGAAACTCTGTTAAAACAAATGAGAAATGTAACATACTACATTTTCATTACATTCTTTATGGTGGGAAACTTCTGGTTAGTAACTGTAAATAAATTATAATTTTAAGAAACCTACAGGAATTGACTGTAGATTTTAATTTTTTCATCAAAATATTTTTAATATCCTTTTAATGAAATAATTGACTTACATATTTAACAACATTCATATGTCTTCAAGTCAAATATAACAGAATAAGAATGAGCAAATATATAAATCAATGTATTTCAAAACACTGCATCTGGCATTTCCCTACTAAAAATTCTTAAACTCTGTATGAATATCCAGCATGCTGGAATTACAAATCACTTCAATTAATAGGATGGATTAACTTTTAAATACTAAGTTAATGCATAGAAATATCTGTTTTTCCAGTTACTGCCTGTAGCATTTTGTCTGACAAAATTTCATGGGGAAGACATAAAAGATCTAAGCATTCCATCATAAGGTAGCTTCAGATATTATATGCTAAGGTACAGAGGAGCTTTATTTTCATAATTTTTGGAATTTTAAATTATATTGAATTTAAATATCTGAATCATCTGTTTTAATTATACCTGAGCAAATGAATTCTAGCCATATTTATTCAGATGTGGTTCAAGAGGTCTGTCTCCCTTTTGTTCTTTTTGAGGGAAGCAGTTGGAACTTTGATCTAATGTCTGAGAGTGGTGTGGAAGTCTGGATGTGTGGAAAAATACAGTACAATAAAGTTTTATTTTACTGGACGGTTGCCATTTAAGGGCAAGGGCAAATTATATTCATTCATAGTCTTAGGTGGACAGTCTGAGAGCATTCTGTAATAGATTCACAGATGGTGTCAACTAAATAAAATGTATTTTTATTAACTGTGGCATGTTAAAGCCAAATACCGTCAATTGCCTTTTCCAGACTAAATTACTAAAAGAAGCCAAACATAACAAAAATTCTATTGGTTGAAAGCCAGCTATTCTCTGAAGACGGCACCCTGAAACATCACACTGTTATTTGACCTGTACTAGTTTCCATTTTAGTTTCTAGTCCAATTTAAATGTATAATTAAAGATGGCAAGGATAATTTCTCCCACACATATTCATACTACTCAATTATTTCATTCAGCATTATATTTTGCCCCAAATTCTTTTTACTGACTCACTTAGGGAGATCTTCAAAAGGAGTTGTTTTACTTGTGATACCAACAAGTAAATTTTGTAAATTGCTTATTACTTATTTATTTATTGAATTTATATTGCTACCTATTTGCCCACGGCGACTCAAGGCGGCTTACAGAATATAAAACCACATTTAAAACAACAAAACTAACAAAAAGAACCAAATAAATTAATATAATACAGTATAACAAAATCACCTCCCACCTCCCACTCCGGCGACAGCAGATCACATGAGCCATTTAATGGGCTCCATCCCGCTCTGGGTTCCCCAGGCCCGCTGGCAGAACCAGGTCTTCAGCACCTTCCAGAAGAGTATTAGAATGGGGGCCGTTCTAATCTCTGGGGGAATGATGTTCCAGGGAGAGGGAGCCACCACGGAGAATGCCCTTCTTCTGGCTCCCACCAGGTGTATCTCCCTCGGGGATGGGACCCACAGCATTCCCTGCCTCCACGCTCTGATGGGTCGGGTAGATGTGACCAGTGAGAGATGGTCCCTCAGATAACCTGGTCCCAAGCCATGAAGGCTTTAAAGGTGACAACCAGCATCTTGAATTGCACCCAGAAGCAAATCAGCAACAAATGTAGCTCTTACAGGAGAGGTGATACATATGCACACCGGGGTCTGCCCAAAACCTTGTGGGCTGCTGCATTTTGCACCAATTGGAGCTTCCGGATGCTCTTCAAGGGCAGCCCCATGTAGAGCGTGTTCCAATAGTCAAGACGGAAAGTAACTAGGGCATGAGTGACTGTGAGTAGGGACCGTTGTTCCAGGAAAGGGCATAACTGGCGCACAACCCACAGTAGGGAAATGGCCCTCTTGGCCACGACCGCCACCTTCTCTTTGAGCAGGAGTCGCAGGCCCAGGAGAATCCCTATATTATGCACAAGGTCTGTTTGGGGTAGTGCCACCCCATCCAAGACCAAAAGTGGCAATTCTCCTGGAGCCAACAAACTCCAAACCCATAGCCACTTGGTCTTGCAAGGGTTTATAACCTGTTGCCCCCCATCCAGCTCTAACAGTCTCTAGGCACTACGAGAGGAAGGACATGGCATCACTTAACTCACCAGGGATCGAGACATACAGATGAATATCATCAGTATATTGGTCATACCTCAGCCCATGGTGATGGATAATCTCACCCAGCAGCTTCATATAAATGTTGAACAGGAGCAAAGAGAGTACCGAGTCCTGTGGAACCCCGAAAAGCAGTGGGCAAGGACTGGATCTCTCCCCTCCGATCAACACTGGCTGAGAGCGCCCGCAGAGGAAGGAAGTAAAATACTTAATTGAAGTAATATAATTTTTTGATTTTATATATGAATCTAAGGTATCACTTTTTGAAGGGTTTTTGATGATTACTTTTTCTTTTTATGTTTAATGTCAAAAATTCTTGCTTTTGCTAATTTGACCCATTTTATTTATTTTTATTTATTGTCCTAACCCCATATATTGGGAATATAAGTCACTCATTTCCTTTGAAATGAGACAATTGTTCTACAATTGACAATAATAACCAAGCAATTATGATAAACAAAATTTCTTAGAATTAGTCACATGTAAACCATATCAATACATACTGTGGATGGCCCAGCTAGATGGCAGCATCTAGCCAGCATTGGCTTATCTCAGAAAGCTAAATAGAGTTGGATCTGGTTATTACTTGGAATCCCAGGCCTGTAGACTTGATTAATAAGAAGTCAAAGCATTGTAAAAAAGATAATGGTAAATCAAAGAAAGCAATATGAACTTACTGATGAATTCATTAAGATCAAAGGAGATACCAAATTCAAGCAGAAATGGTTCCTTTATATAAAATGTGTTATTCAAGAAGGCAAACTAAGATATAAAAATATGCCTTCTGAGGAAAAAAGAGAAGCTGTTTAAAATAATTACAACAATCCACAATAAAAATGAGCAACAATCACACAAACCATGGTATGAAAATATTTAAGTAGCAATTAGCAATTAGGAAAAATGGGGGTGGGGGGTGGGGGAGAATGGCTATTAGAATGTTTTTTCTTATTTTTTATATAATCTATTTTCATTTTCATTCTATAATCATATTTCCTTTCAAATTTTCTCTGTAATGTTTTCTTTATCAGTGTATAAGTATTTCTTTCCCTTTTCTTATTTTTGCATTTTTGTTGTTTTATCAATTTAATAAAAAATAAAATCGGGATGAAAATTCATTTAAACTATAGATGAGGAAGTCCTAATAGACATAAAACGTGGCTCAAATATCGAATGAATAACATGTTTTCTTTTAACAGGAAAGAGAGGAAAGGCCCAACATAAAAAATGAATAAAGCATTCTAGATAAATTCCACTGAAACCTTAATTAGAAGATTAAATTACGAAAAAAATAATTTTTGTATTACGAGGTCATTATTATATATTTAGAAATGAAATGTTTTCTCATTGTCTGAACAATGAAAGCAATGTAAAATGTGTTAGGTAGGATAAACATAACATACTAGTTAGTATATGCATTTGCAGATTAAATACCAAAATTTGAATTTTGTAGATTAGAGAAAATGTCATAGGAAGTATCTTTTATGAAGTTTTGATTATTGTCAAAGCGCTAATAGACACATCCTTAAAATTACCAGGAGTCAGATGTGACTTGGAAGAAATTTTATGTTGTGAAAGGGCATGAAAATAAACAATTTCATGTAAGGGCAAACTCTTCAAATGTAAAACAGTAAGGGATATTTTTATTTAAAGTTACAGTATTTTGGTACAAAGAGTAAAATAAGGAGAATGTACCCTAGATAACAAGTATTTATGTGTTATTAGAGCAGAAGATACAGTGACATCTACTCATTCTTTCCTCGGGGTTTCTTCTATCTGTTCATTTCTATATCCAAAGTATTAAATACTGGTAGAATTAAACATTTGTCTCATTGCATAACAATAGGATATTTGGAAGTTAAACATATAGAACAGGGGTGTCAAACTGGCGGCTCATGGGCCAGATGCATCACATGCAGGCCACGCCCACCCCAGCTCTGCAAATGGGAAAAACATCATAAAACATCATGTGACGGCAATGTGATGCTGCAAGTTTGACACCTGTGATATTGAAGGTCCAAAGACTTGCGCAAAATCTACCACTTAAAAGTCAATATTGTTTCTGTATTTCTATAAATGAAGCCTTCAAAAAGTTTAGAAATAGTATAAAACATAGGTAATTTTTGTCTTTCAAGTTAAATAGTCATATGTTTCTTAAAGACAACATGTTATACCCAAAACTGAAAAATAAATGAACATTAGAGATTTGAGAAAAAAAGACAAGATCAGCTTGTAGCTATATTTACAACAGTATAACACTATCCTCCATTCACAACTTGATGTAGGTTCATGATTCTCTTAAGGAAAGGCTGTGAGGTTGTGAGTAACAGAATTAGAAATACAATATAACTGAAGTATGTTGAGAAAAACTGGTATACACTGATTCTTATGGTTGTAAAATTAATATGGAACTGATATCAAATGCTATGGGTAGAATGCAAAAACAGGTAGTTTTTCATATAAAATTCAGCATACAGAGTTCTATATTAAACATAACATTTTGTATTTATATTCAATTCACATATTGATAAGAAAATAACTAGTTCCCTAAAAATAAGACACCCCATTATTAAAAGAGCTATACAAATTATTATATCCTACTATGTGTCTTGTTAGTGTTTATCAGGTGAACAAGCTAGCAGCTGATATGTATTTAAAATTGATTGGAGAAAAATTGCTAGTTCTTGATAAATGAGTTTTAGCTCTACATAAAAGAATAAATTGTCTCTCTTTGGGAAACCGAAATCATTAAATTAGGCTATTGGAACCAAAATGACCAAATTAGGCCACTGAACAGTTTTTAAATTGTTGTTTAGAAATGAGAGGGTCCATTTGAAAACAAACTGTAATTTTTGATTACAACTTTTAAGGATACAAAATTTGTTCAATCCCCAAACTATTAACTCTTAAACCAAAGCCATCTGCAATCTTCTAAGCCAGATAGACCTATTTAATCTACATTAAAAAAAACAAAAACAAAGCTAAAGTAACATTAGCATTATTTCTGTTAGATTCCTAGAAGAAAACCCACTCTGTACAATATACCAAAAAACAACTTGCCATAGGTATTTTAGCATAGCCCATTGAGGGAATTTAGCCTATGTAATTATATTATGGTTTCAACTGTTATTTCACACTAAAAAAAATGGGTTAATGGAATAAACTGATTGTTAACCATGGATAAGTGTGTGGTGTGAACCAAGCCTCTGGTTAGGTTTCTTGGTTTTCTTTTTTCTAACAAAGTAGGTATACAGTAGCATGTTTCCATAGAGGAGAATATTTGTGGTCAGAGTTGAAATGAGTCCTTAGTGATTCTCTGAGCTTGGTTGTTTTCTTGAAGACATTTCATTATCCAAACTAGGTAACATCATCAAGTTTGGGTAATGAAACATTTGCAAGAAAACAACCAAGCTCAGAGAGCACCAAGGCCACCCTCCATGTGCTATGTTTTATTTACTACATCATCCTGATATAATTTTAAAAACTGACATCTAGATAATAGCTGGAAGTTCAACGCTTCTTGCCTGGGTCATTTCTTTCTGCTCCATTTCATGTAGCTCTGTAAACAACATGCAGGTTAAAGAAAATACCAACTCTTCCTTTAGGAGTAGACATATTTTAAGAGGCTACCCCACCGAAACACAGTCCCAAAATTGTGACAGGGTTTGTCTCCCCAATTCAGCATTAATTTTAAGAGCTTCACTGGGAGGAAAGAGGAAGGTATGTTGTCCTATCCTCAAAAAAGAGCAATTTGCCTCACCCACGTGAGGCTGGTTCTTGTTTTTCCCTCACTTTCTTTCTGGCTACTGACAGCTAAGGAGCCACCATTTTTACTGGTCAAGTTGGCATAACAACAACAACAATAATAATAATAAAAAATAAGTCATAAATCATAATCATAATATGTCGTCTCGGATGAGACTTGGGAAATAGGAGAACGACATAGACGACAAACCTGTAAGAAAAGGAAAGCCATGTTTTTTTTTTTGGGGGGGGGGGG
>BHFT01046991.1:0-46105 GCA_004320025.1 Laticauda laticaudata
AGCTTTTCCAACTGCCTGAAACCTTACATACCTTCCTCCTGCACCGAAAAAAACATGCGTGGCTATAGGCTTCTTGCAGTGGCTTTGCTGCGCTTCTGCAGTGCGCCGCCGTGTTCTAGGCACTGGCCATATGCAGGTCCACCCCATTGAACCCGCTGCACTAAAGGACTTGGCCAAGCAAGTCCGAGCACAGTGGTGCAGCACTCCAAAAGAGGCAGCTGGAAGATATTTTTTTTTGGTCTCCAGCCGCCCCTTTTTCAGCACAACTGGCTGGTTACTCCCCTCCTTCTCCTCCTGTTTGTTCTGTATGGCTGAGGAGGAGAGTTGTCAGCTGGTTGGGGGAGGCTTCTTGTGCTGCAAAAGAGGCGGCTGGAGACTGAAAAAGAGTCTCCTCCAGCCACCTCTTTCACAGCGCAATAAGGCTCCCCCAACCGGCCGATGACTCCTCCTCCAAGGCCATATAGAACAAACAGGCGGAGAAGGAGGAAAGCGGCTGTCCGGTTGGGGGAGGCTTCTTGCACTGAAAAAGGGACTGCTGGACATATGGCCACCTACTGGCTAACTGGCCAATCTGGGGCGGACTGGAAGAGGCGCATCTGCCAGGAGAAGGAAGAAAGCATGCTCCAGGAGGGTGGGCAGGTGGGTGGATGTCCTGGGGCCACTGCACATGCGCACTGCATATGTAGTGGCTGCACATGCAGGCACATGTGCAGCAGCTGTGGGACATCTGCCCGAGCTGCACCGCAGCCACCATGTGGTAAGGAAAGCTAGGAGAGCTATTGGGGTAAGTGGGCGACTTGGGGGCATGGCCAGCCAGCAGTTGTGACTGGTTTGTCGACCCACGCCAAATCACCGCTACTGGTTCACCCAAGACGGTGCAAACTGGTTGAATACCACCTCTGGTGCAGTCATAACTCACTTTTTTCAGTGCCGTTGTAACTTCAGACACTAAATGAATGGTTGTAAGTGAAGGACTACCTGTATTTGAAAAGCAGGCCAACAACTTTCTTTACTTCCATTCTAAAGAAAGTTTTATTATATAAGATGGAATTGATGGTACGAAAAGCAATTAGTTTATCTGAAAAACATGAATAAGGAAATTTGCAAACCTCTTGTTGTGTTGCAGTGGTTAACAGAGCCAGAAAGTGCAGGACATGTATTTTTTCTTTAGTTATGGCCCAATTTATCTTGTTAACAGTCAGAACCATTTCATCTGCGAAGCAACTATGCAATATCAACTAGCAATAAATCATTTCAAGCAAGACAGCAGGATGATATGTATTCAGTCAATTTGTATGATTTGATAAGTCCAAATAAGGTTTATCAAATAAAATATTCATTGGCTCCCCATGTAAGTATATCAACCAAAACCATAGATTATTATTGTAATATTTGTTCAGTGCAAAGTTGTGTAGTCAGTGTGCAACATATAGCTCATTATATGTTCTACTTATACATGGCTCCTGTTCATTCTTAATTGTGCATTCTCCCTTTAGTTTATTGTCTGAAGAAGGAACTCATATTTTTATTGTTGTTTGGAATATGTCAGAAGAATCAAACAATTGGTCTTTTTTGCAGCACATTCTTATAAACAAGCAGAGTTGGAACATTTTTAATTTGTTTGATAAATCCTCTTGCTGGAGGGGATGGGGATGTCTCTAGGTTTTTTTTTTAACTGGGGGGGGAGGGAAGAGGTTGGCAATGCCTAGAGAAGGAAAGGCATACATTCCACAGGTCACATGGATATATTTAAAGAGCCAGGTAATGTCATTGGTGTTGGGAGATTCATTGGTAAGGTGATAGTGACTGGATGTGTGATATTCACTGGAGCAGTAACTGGAGTTAGTAAATTGACAATTGAGTGTTAATGGAGAAGTCATGGACAAAGGGCTGGTTATGGTAACAGGGTGGCCTAAGCTCATTGGGCTGTGTATGTTAACTGCGCTCAAAATATTGTCTGGACTTCTTATATTCATTGCAGCAGCCACAGTGCAAGGCACTGATCGTTCAGTACTCACCCCCACCCCACCCCAATTGTCAGCCACTGTGCTGCTTCTCTGGAAATGCAGCCACGTCCCGAGCGCAACCTTTCACAGCCGGGAGGATGATGCGCCCATTTTACAGGTCCTCCTCTTGTTCTGACACCCTCTGACCTGCCTCACCCACCACCAGGGCTTGCACCTGGGTAGCCAGGCCCATCATGTCAGTAGCACCAAAGATCGTGATTTTCTTGCAGGCTGTGGCATCTGAACCTCCAGTTGCATGCCATTGCCATTGCCATTGCTCCCCTCACTGCTCCAGCCTAGGGCCAAAACAAGCCTTTCTGCCTAGAGCTCCTATTTGGGGATGCAGGGCCAGCACTTTGCCACTTCAGTTCCCGCAGCAGATAGAGCAGCCAAGGCCAGAATGAGCAACCAAAGCCCTTCTCTGCCATTGCGCCTGCCTCCCCGACCCTGGTTCTTGGAAGAGCCACTTGCTGGCCCTGGGCACCTGAGGGAAGTGCCAGGTGGCAATTTCAAAAGGGGCAGGAACAGTTCATGCAAGATGCGGGATACAGCTTGAGTCTCCTCTGTTGGGGCACTTCCCTGCAAATTGTTACCAGGCCTGGCCTTGGTGTTTGGAAAAACAGGACAGTGAAGAAAGAGGAGGAGGGGCCTTACCAGGAGGCCAGCTGGCAGATAAAATCTGCAAGGCTCTACTGTTGTTCTTTCAGGGAGCAGTCCCCGCCTGGCTCTCCGGTCCCTGCCCAAACTCACAGGTAGGCAGCACTGCTCAGCCATGCGGGTCCTTCCATCGTGCCTTACTCTAATTCAGGGGTTGCCAACCTTTTGGACCTCAGGGACCACCAAACTCATAATTTTAGATCCCAGGGACCACAAACTGGTTCTGTGGGTGTGCCAAGGGGAAGGCTGTGTGTGTATATATTATAGAATATTATATCAATATGATTTATTGTAAAAAAAAAAGTGTGGAACTTTTACTCCATAAATCAGGCCAAAGCAGGCAGGCATGATTTGGGAATGTGCTCACAGAATCACAGATTTCATTCAAGATCTTATCATTGTCTGCCAATCGCTAGCTCAGCGTCTGCAACATAAAAGCTCGTCATAGCTAAATCTCATAAAATTAACTCACAACACACCATGCATGTAATATTGAAATTTTTTATAAAAAAGAGAGCAACTTTTACTCCAAATGTCAGGCAAAGCAGGCAGATTGAGTTAGCTTACACAGAATCTTCAGCGATCTATCTATCTTCCATTGGCTAGCTCAATCTGTCACATTAAAATTTGCTTGCAGGCAAACTCAGAAAATAACTCACAACATACCATTCATGTAAAAACATTGAATTTTTTATAAAAAGAGCAACCTTTACCCCAAAATCAGGCCAAAGCAGGCAGATTATTGAGTTCTTACAGAATCATTCAGCTGATCTATTTATCTGCCATCGGGCTAGCTCAGTCTCTCAAATTTGCTTGCTGTGAGTCTCCACTGAATTTTCTTGCAAGCAAACCTTCAGTCCTAATTTGTTGTAGTTCGCTGCTGAGCCTGAAGCATCTAAAGACTAGCTAAAATCAAGAAACAACATTTCCTGCTCCCTACTAACTTAATATCTCCCGAGCCACAGCAGAAGAGGAAAAATTAGCAATTTAGCAGGCAAGTTTACCAGAGATAAGGAGTTGGGCAGGGAGGTTCCCGTTGGGGCCATGTGGTCGGCGCAGCCTAATGTTTCTGCAGTAAGCCCAGATTAATTGCTTTGTGGGGTTACTCTGTGGTGAAATTTTCTCGGCCCAGCAAAAGTCTCATGGGCCCTCACCACTTGGCGATCGCTGCTCTAAGCATGTCATGGGCTCAGGTTACCGTGGGAGGCAGTCTGTCAGACGGAGCTCCATTCAAAATCCAGGAAAGAAATACTTAGACTCTTTAGTTTAGAGAAAAGGATACTACGAAAAGTGAAGTGGTAGCAACCAAAGAATTCTGAATCTGGAAATTTAGGCGCGCAATTCACATTATAGAAATGATGGATATGTTCCCACCCCCAATAGTTCAAATGACACTTCCAATTAGGAAGTTGTCGGACATGATCATGCTGGGCATCTTCAGGTAGATTGATTGCAGGCCTCTGTCCGTTGACCTTGGCATATTTTTGAATAAGCGGGGTTGCAGTTGCGCAGAGAGAGAAGAAAGCTAAGCGAGAAATAGAAAACTCTAACTCTAGCTATGCCTCCCCCCTCCCATTTATACAACAGATGAATGTAACACCGCCAGCTCACTTCCCCAACTTATTCCTATCTCCTCTGCCCCCCTCACGCTTACGTTATGGCAGTCGAAAAGATGCCAAAGCAATAAGCAGAAGATCTTGAAGCTGACACAGTCAATCCACCTCACTCGCACCTTTCATCCAAGCTGCAGTTGTTGCTCCAGTTTTCTTTTTCCACCATAGCCACGCAGCCTTTTCTTCCTAATTCTAGCAACACCTTTGTAACTCAAACAGCATGTGGGAGCCCAACAACTTGCAGTTCCCTCACTCAAACCCAATGGCCCGTTGCTTGCATTCAAGAAGCCAGTGGTGGTCAGGAGCACATTATCCTCCCCCGACTTTGGTTTTTACTTTCCAGTGCCAGCAAGCCCACAGGGCTCGCCAGCTACTCTGCTCACCCGCAGCTGCCTGCAAAAGGTAAGCCTGCTGCTTGGCCAGGGTGGGGGCCAGCAGGGGAAGCCAGCTGGTGGAAGGGGTGATGTGGCAGTGCAACCTCATGCTCCCTGGCTCACTGGCAGCTGTGGCAAGCGTGAGGCCCCCACCCCCCACAGCAGCGGTGGAGTGTCTGGTTGGGGTTGAGATATAGGCTGGGGGGGCAGGTAGCAGCAGCTCGCCTTCCTCTCTGCCATCCGCTGTGGGAGAAAGGGAAAAGCAGGCAGGAATCAGGTTGCGGCCAGTTAGAAAAGCCGAACTGCTGCCCAGAGCAGGGCCCAAAAGGTGACTGAACCTTGCATGTCCTCTGCACACCCAGATAGCTCTTCGGCCTAGCATGGTGGGCCCAGAGCAGATTTCCCTACCTCACCATTGACCTTACTTTCCAGTTGCAGGCCACGGAGAGGAAGCAGAACTATTCTCTGATAAAGTGGAGAAATCTGCATCAGTGAATTCCTGACACGATTGTTTGAATTCTTATCAGTGTGACAATTCTTACATCATCACTAAGAGTTCTGTAGCTTGGGCCTTTCTTGTATTCCAAATCTCGAAGAATTTTGAGAGACTGAGGGAGAGCAATCTTTCTCTTTCTCTCTCTCTCTCTCCCTCCCTCCCTCCCTCCCTCCTTCCTTCCCTCCCTACNACACACACACACACACACACACACACACACACACACACACACGTTTTCATAGATTTTCACGGGTACAGGTATGCAGGTCTTTGTGTGTTCAGGTCTTTTCCAGTGTAAGTTTGAGAATATCTTGACGACATTTCGAAATGTCACCAAGATACTCTCAAGACCTGCATATATATATATATATCTCTTGCTAAGAGGGATACTGGGAGGAGAACAGACAGCAGAAAATCATCAATCTCAGCCACTGCCCTGAATGATCTCTTTATTAAATTGTGCAAGTGTAGGAATACTGCCTGATCTCACTACTGAAATGTAAACCTGGGTTGTGGAGGTAGCACATCTTATTGCTGAAAACCCCAGCTCAGGGACATTAATGGGATCACGGGGCACAATATATAGAGACAAAACCTTATAAGTAATGGTACTGAGCCTTGCAGAGGATATGATTGCTTTAAAGCTTTGAGAATTAGAGTTATTGCATACTAACAAGAGATTTGGTAATAGAAGGTGTTATTATACTTTTCCAGTTGATGGTTTCTAAATTTGTAGCCCTTCATTGCGGTAGCCTACTTTTTATATGGATAGGAAGGAAAACTGTTTGCTGTAGCTCTAAAATTACTATATTCTTGAAGTTAAAGTCAGCTATGAATGTTGAAAATTATCCTCAGCTTGTATATTTTCTCTTATTTTGCCTACAGGGAAGCAGCACGCGAGTGCCGCAGGAAGAAAAAAGAATACGTCAAATGTCTAGAAAACAGAGTAGCTGTCCTTGAAAACCAAAACAAGACATTAATTGAAGAATTAAAAGCACTTAAGGACCTCTATTGCCACAAGTCAGATTAATTTTAATTCCCCATTTTTCTTTGTTAATGGGGAAAAAGACTGGTTTGGTGATTACCAAACAGACAAAATGAACTTTTTATTTTCTAAGCATTTTTTTCTTTTTCTTTTTTTTCTACATACACAATTGTCTGAAAGCAACTAAGGAATTTGATTTATCTGTGCTGGCATTAAACTGTGAATGTTGCACATCTGCCTTTACTTCTTCCCCTCCTGAAATCAATTTCATCACAGTACACCCTGATTCTGAAGAAAAAAGCAAACTTCCTCTTCAAGAAATAATCTTCATTTGTGAAGTTACAAGAATTGGAGGTTTCTTACAATAATTTCAAGAGTCAGCATAATCTCAACTGAATTCCTTAGCGAGAGTCACCCTGGACTTTTGCCCTGAAATACTCAGTGGGCCACATATATGACCAAGGTATGATGCACTGAGGTTGCTGTGGTTGCCAAGTTATTGCATAATTTCAAATATATGTTAGCAATTGTACAGTTAACATCTATATGAGGGGATAATGCCAAAGGAGATGCATTTCAGGTATACTAACAATAAGGTGAGCTGAAGAAATTAAGGAAGAGGCAAGTGGGACAATTATGAATCCAATCCAATTTTTGTACAACAAAAAGAACCACTTATTTTCTATAATGTTTTAATATGCTTTATGTAGCCAGACTTCTGAATTCAAATGACAACTATCACTTTATACTTGGTTGGGATGCGAATTGGTAGGAAGAAATAGTGTAGCATATGTTTAAGATGTGAACATAATGGTATATTCACTATTCTTTCCTTTTTCTGTGTCCAAAAATAACATCCAAGGTAACAATCAGAAACATAGTTAGCATAATGCACACTTTGGGAAAAGAAAACTTAAAGCTGTCCTTATTGTATCATGCAAGTAATAATTTTGAAACTGCCTATCAAAACTTTGCCTTTTGCCTTTTCTATTTTGCTTAAACCTCCTTTGATATATCTTTAAAAAGAAGTAAATTCATTCTCCATTGCATTATCTGCATGTATAGTGTGGATATGATAAAGATTTTTTTTGCTAAAATCCTACCTATTATATATTCAGATGCTGTTACATTTATCCAGTGGACACATTTATCAAACACATTTAATGCAGTCTACAATTCATTTAAGCTGACTATTATCAATAGGCCTCCTGTAATTTAAGGTTTTAATTATATACGTAAAATTGCCATATGCAAAGTTTTAATCAGATTTTTCAGGAGCAAATAAAAGAATCTGGCAGCCATGAGTATAGCAAATCTTTTGAAACCATTAGAATTTATTTGGTGAAAAAAACATATCCTGGAGTTGATTGAAGCTGAGGATCCATCAGGGTCAGAATGGAATTGTATGGAGACAGTTGTAGCCCAGTCATTATTTCAATGTGTATGTATGTGTATATATTTTCTGATACACACACACACACACACACAAGCTATTAAAATAAACTTAAATGGTAGCTGTTCTGAAAGATAAAATACCAGGATATATTAAGGAGAATTTAATAATGTGATGGTATAGGGGGATTACTTCATTTTTAAAAACATTTTTCTGTGAAAATATTTTTTTATATATGGGAACAAATAAAGTTTTTTCTTTGTTTATATAGTCAAAACCAATTCTAGATTTGAAAAAGATAAATGTTCCACCCTCCTTTTAATTTGCCAGGCAGACTTGCTTATCTTCCTACTGGCATGGAAAATAGATACCTGAACATTTGTATAAGTAATTTATATATGGATTGTGATCTTTCATAAATTGGATGAAACAGAATGAAAGCATATAAATTAAGCAGATAGTTAAGTGCTGCTATTCTGAAATTTTCATTCTCTGTATCTTTATAAAAACAAGGACTTTGGTCTTGCAAAGATTTGGGAATATATGCTTTTAGAGAGCTGAAATCCACAATTTGTAACTGTATTGTGAAATTTGTCTTTTTCCCCCCTGGAAATATGGTAGAATCATGAACTCACTGATTTTGCAGAAGTCATTTTTGTGACACTGTTGTCATGGTATGTGGTATCTTTTTGTTTGGATAATTTTGAAAAAGTATCTCATAAAGCTGGCTGTTTTGGGATCACATACATGGGTTAACTTGTATAAAAATTATGCAATAATGTAAGATTTGTTCTAAAGACTTAAGTACTGGAAAAGCAACCACCATAACTCTCTCCACTATTTTGTCATCATTTGTAATTATTGGGTATTGTTGTATTTTAGCAAATAAGTCACCAGCTGAGTGGGCTGTTTGGGGGGGTGGGAAGATAAATAGCCTTTACAGCTTTTGTAAGTGCTCTGTCAAAGAGGATAAATCTCGATCACTTGTAGTATCACAGGATCTGTTGTACTGGTTCAATAGTAAATATAAAATTTACATTCTGAGATTTTTCACCAGCAATAACACAACATTTCCGTTCACTTTATTTATCCTGTACTGAGTTACTTAGGTATCTGGCATTCCATATATACTTTGAATCATGTTTTAATTATCCCAAGTATAGAGCAGGTTGGTTCCAATATTTGTTTTGCAAGTAACAGCCAAAATGAACGGGGGATAGTACTGAAAAACCAACCCTCCGTTTGTATATTACTAATTTATTGAGTTAATAAATTTATTGAATAGTTAATTTCTATTATACATGTGGCCCCTTTGCTGTATAACAAATGTTTTGTTGAGTTTATTGACTGATTTAACTAAAACAATTGGCATAGAAAGGGCTAGCTCCATTATAGTCGTCATACATAGAATTGATTTGAAGTACAGTTTCTATATTTTACAAAAGAAAAAAAAAACATTATTCAGGCAGTTAAAATATTGCCTGTGGTGTTCTTCTAAAAGATATTCTTGGAAAGGTTTATGTATAAAGTATGTACATATATAAAATATATATACACAGTATATAATCTATAGCTCTGAGAGCTTTTAAGTCAAGAATGCTGAATATTATAGTATATTGAGGTCAGAAAAAATAGCATGTATGTGTGCAGATACATGCTTATTGTTTCTTCTCTTTTCCACCCCTGAACACCCCTCCCCCCAAGTTTTGTGCTATATTATTCTGGCGCTTATTGATATGTTGTACTGTTGTTTACTTACCCATTTTCAGTTACTTTATTTCACTGCAGTTTGTATTTGTTATGGTGAATTATGAAGTGATAGCAACTATTTAAAATTCCTCTTGTTCCCAAGTTCTTCACTTTGTGCTTTGTCTGTTGGGCAGCTATTCACTTAAGACAAAACAATTGGAAAACATTTGGGTTATATGGAGGGAACAAAAGAGAAAAGTGGTTGCTCAATATTTTATTTGCATAATTTTACCCTACACTTGACTAATGGAAAGCATTGTTACTAGAATTTGAAAGATTACTTAAGCTCAGATACATTTGGTAATTGCACAGTATGTCTGTTCTGGAATCTACCATGTTCTGTAAAACTAAGCAATTATAATATTGCATAATGATACAATCTTATAAAAAAGGAGAGCTTTCATCATAATTATAACTAAGAACTGAAATACATGATCAGCAGATACATGTTTTATTGTGGATATGTACCATTTGAGATGCTTCAGGGATGAATGTTTGTTCATGCACATTAAAAAAAAACCTAGCATGTTAAATGAGAAAGATGCTTTCCACTTTTGACATCACAGTTTTAATGTGTGGGAATATTCTTTTTACACAAAGTTGTAAGTGTTCATTTTTCCACTTACAGCCTGCAGAGGAATGGCTCAGCAGCAGATACATCTGAGTGTATTAATGTGACTTTAATGTGCTCCTGCTTATGGTGGGCTTAATATCTCTATGCTTGGATGTTGTTACTCAGTGGACTCTCACGATAATCCCAAGAGAAAGCTTCTTTTTTTGAGGCATATGCACAAAACAATACCAAAGATTGAAATCTCAAGTTAGGGCGATCCAATAAGAGAGGCTAATATTTAATTGTTAGAATATTTGAAAGAGAGGTAAATTCTAGGAGATATATATATGTATATGTATGTGTATGTGTATATATATGTATGTATATATATATATATCACATTATTTCTCAGTGCCAATTGAGATGAAATTGTATTAGTATAGTGTACTGTTTTATAACACGAAACATGTAGTGTTTTATAACATCCTTTAGGATTTCTTATGTTGTATGAATCCATGTTTGCAGATATTATGCCTATTGATACACGTACAACACCCTGAGCACCCAAAGAGTTCTGAATATTTTGAGAAGCACTGTCACCTCTGGACTGTTAAAGAAATGGTGCTGAAACTTTAGCAATCTACAGCTTTGTAATAACAATTTTAATTTCAAATATAGCATAACCATGGTCAATAATTAGAATTGAATTATAAATATAGCAATCTCACATATCTCTACAGTTAGGAATTCTTGTGGTTAATTCAGGATTGTTATTATGAATAATGATATATTGTTACATCTGTAAGGAACCTCATACATTTTTTGCATCCACTTGCCCACTTTCTCAGGGTTACTGTATATTTTAACATTGCTACTCTAGCATAGATACATATAATTTATTTCTGCAGTGCTAAACTATAAAGAATGTGTCAGTAGCTTATCTCAGTACCGTATTTTAGAATATATGGCTGAAAAAAACCTCAAGGATTTTTTGGAATTGTAGTGCATTCTCAGTGACAGCATTTTAATTTTCCATATGCACAAAACATAATTGAGCTGTATTTACATGTGGTTTCTTTTAAACCCACAATGAACCCAGGGCACTTCAACACTCTTATGTATCTGTGGAGTCTCCTCACTTCCATTAATTGATCTGTTGATCATGTAACAAAATGTTGGTGCATGCCTAAGTGTTTCAAAGCAAGTATTTGCTGTACTTCAAGGGAATATTGTATCACATTGTTACCTGAGTCTCAGACTTCGCAAGATGCATGACTGATATTCTGAAAAACAGGCTTCAAGAATAAAACAAGCTGGTTGTAATGACAAATTCATAACAAAAAATAAGGGATAGTTTTGAAATGCTTTCTATAAGTTGTGTGGTATCCAAGTGCCACTCCATTTTTGGGTCATGGGGTTATTTGTGAAACAAATGAAATGTTAGATCTTTAATTTCATTTAAGATTTTACTATTCAAGTATGCTTCACACTGTAATTTGAGGAGCACCAAGGAATGAGAAGGTTGCGCAACATCTGATCAATGTATTCGTGTTCTGTTTGGATCTCAGATTCACATGAATGTGAACTTTCTTTAGAATACTGTGGGAGGAGGGGCAGCTGTGCTAGTTTTATTTAATAAAATTTATTCTCCCTGTAACTGATTTCTTTATCCAAAACAATCAGCAAAAAAACCAGGGTAATGAACTTTTTAAAATGTTTTTATTTCAAATTAAATTACTAGGCAGAGAAATACAAACTAGAAATGGATTAAGTTAAATTGAGAATTCCTTATTATTTTGAAATATCCCAGTTTTAATTTTGTAATTTATCCAGTTGTATTATTTTTTAACGTACTGGGTTATACTGCATTTTATTAACATTATGTACATACTAACTGCTTTGTGTTTCAGAAGCTAGTAATTGCTTTGTATTTTAAAGTGATCTTTGTGAATTTGTGAAATACTGTCATAAAGTGCTTTTTTCTTACTGTAAAGTTTGTGGTATAAACTCATAAAACTCTTTTTACACATCTATGTGCGGATACATAAACCTGCTTTTAAAATCTTTTTGAAGTCTTTTTTTTCAGATGGGATAATATATTAAATAGAATCACTTTCCCTATGTTTGTCAATTACTCAGTTGAGACTAAAATATAAAAAGATTAAGCATGTATTTCTTCAAGCAGGAATGCAAAAATGCAATTGGCGCAGACCATGTGCAAAGCTCCAAATGTTTTTTTCTTATTTGACTATTTTATAATTACATCTTTTAATTCCATCTTGTTTCGCTAACATTTGCCATCCTGTCCTTTCCCTGCCGCACATCTGCCCTTCTTATATCCACCATTCTTTCCATAACACATTTCACCTCCTTCCCTTTGACTCTTTGCCACATTTAGTTACATTTGCATATATTTTGAGTATGAATGTATGTATGTGCATATTATAAGTGTGATTGTGTATGTGTGTATACATGAGTTTTAGTGCATATGAATATTTCTGTTTAGCTTTTTAAAAATGAAATATAATAGCCTTAGAAATGTATGATCTCAACCTGTTGGAATTTGCATGCCCCTTTTCTGGACCATATCTTTATTATTTCTATTACACAAATAATAGAGAAAAATATTTTTTCTAATCAAAGTAATATAATTATTATGGGATGTTCAAAAAACTGAGCCCATGTCCTAGAATATACAAATGTAAGGTGCTGCGCTAAATATAAAAATCTATAAAATTCTCCAAAGGACAGAACTTTGTTATTAAATGGGCTGTCTCAAAACAATATTTGATCAGTTTTTAAGCATTCAGGGGGTGCGTTTCACCCACACAACCTCTATAAAATTTGCCAGAAATGGGAAGATATAGATCTTCAGAGAAACACTTGCAGCTAGTTCAGATTCTGCTGTCTAGTGACCTCATGGCCTTGTTTATGTTACAGATTTTGTTAATACTTCAATTTTATATTATGTTTAAGCTGTTCAAAAGTCTTTACAAATGGAGTGGTAGATAAATGAAAATCATCTGATGCCATTGAGGTAGGTGCTTTATTAATGTTGTGTAGGTTTAGTAGGGAAAGAATCAGCTTTGGTTCAGCCCTGACAAAACAGTGGGTCTGGGGTTTAGAGATCTAGTGTGTCCAGTGATTTTCTATGGATAACTCTGGAAAGGGGATCATGCTCCCAAGGTCAGGGTTAATGTGAAATCTGAAGGTTCTAGATTTATAGCATATACTTTGGGAGCAGGTGACAGCTGGCCACGATTACATGCGCACTATAGTTGTGCCTACTCACAGATCAAGAAGCACTACTTATGACCACTCATAACTGAACTGTAGCAATAGAGTCCTTGGGTCTTGAAGAACATTTGTAATCTTCAGCTGGCCCAAAACAACACTTCATAGAGTTGCATTACAATAAGCATCCATTGAATACCCCCTCCCCCCCTTAGTGGATGCAATTGACAATGCTGGTTGTACTTTTATTCAGAATACATTTTTATTAGGTTATAAAGTAGTATAAAATACAAAAGCAAATAAGAGGACAATGAAGGGAAAGGGGAGAGGAAAGTGAGGAGAGGTAGGGAAAGAAAAAGAAACACTGGCTTCCAACTCTATTCTGTTGCAGTAGAATAAGGCATTAACAACAAATCACAACTTTTTGTTTTACCATAATAGTATGAACCAGTCACTTCTACAAGTCTTACCAATCTGTAAAACCTAAAATCAAAGTTTCATTCTCTACATCAAGCACCAAGTTCAGAAGCTGTTTTCATGTGGAAACAAAAGTATTTATTTTCTTTGAGCAGTCAATTTTGCCATTTCAGCCAACTCCATCAGCTTCCACAACCATTCTTCTATAGTAGGAATCCAAGTGTCCTTCCATTTTTGCATGCTGGTCGTACCTTTAAAGGCTTGCATGGCATGGAGCCAGGATTTTTGCAAGACTGCCTACTTCCAATAGTTTCTGTCTGTCCCATTAGGATCAGGCTGAGTGGACATGCTCCCGAGCCCATCCATGAGGCCATATCACCTGGGGGGAATCAAAGAAATAGCCTTGCTGCTCATGGTATTCTCATGGGGAAGTTTCAAAGGGTTGTGAAGACCTGGCTCTTTCCCCAGACTTGGACAGGGATATTGGGTGAGTTAATAGTCATTTAATTCATAAATTATATAGTAAATTATTATTTTCTGACAATCT
Source organism: Laticauda laticaudata (assembly GCA_004320025.1). NCBI lineage: Eukaryota > Metazoa > Chordata > Lepidosauria > Squamata > Elapidae > Laticauda > Laticauda laticaudata. The sequence goes on from BHFT01046991.1 coordinate 14,025, forward strand.
GAAGTCACAGTTGCCAGTTGTTTAGCTGGTGTTCGCCTTCATATGCATCAAGTTTTTTCCATGAACCTAGGAAGTTGTAATGTATTGTGCAGATCCAAGCAGTGGATTTTTGCAAATGACAGATGGAAATTTTGTCAGTGAGCAATTTTTATAATATATTAAGGTCATGTTTGTATTGAAGTGTTAAAACCCTGAAAACCACGTTGTTCACTGAAAAATATGTGTTCAAAATGTAAAAAGAAATTATTGACAGATTTTATAAGTGCCATCCAAGATTTTTGGTGTGGCATCTATATTATGGTTCATCGCATAGTTTAGATTGATTTGGCATTTTTATCCACCTATCGAGTAATTCTAAGAACTTGGGATAGGCAGATGTTCTTGCCTATTATTTTTTACGAATAACTCAAGGCAGCAAACATATCCAACACACTTTCTTCTTCCTGTTTCCCTCATAACCACCCTGTGAGGTGGATTGGGCTAAGAGTGAGTGACTGGCCCAAAGTAACCCAGCTGGCTTTCATGACTAAGGTGGGATTTGAACTCATGGTCTCCCACTTTCTAGCCACAAAACCACGAGAGCTTTTCCTCCGAGTTTGGACTTCTCTACCCTTACAACAACTTCATCACTTCTTGTTCTTGGAAATTGTCAACTTGAAGGGTGGCACATTTGTCCAGTCCAAACTCCACTGCAATGTTTTTGCTGTATATATAAACAGTACTGAGTGGTGATTCTATTATAATTTCTAATTTATTATTTTGATAATGTGATATTCAGAGCCCCAGTCTAGTTTCTTTTAAACTAGTTTGTATATTTTGGTAGATGGGCAGCTATATAAATTTGTTAAACATTGTATAAGAAATCATACACTTAATTATTTCAACTGATGCAGCAGTGACCCTTCTCCACATTCCACTCCCCATGAAGAGATGTTAGAAAAATCTAATTTGGTACCCAGTCACTTAAGGAAACTTGGCAACAATTACAGCAGCATGAGCAAAAAAACCTTATATTACTCCCTTACCTTTCTGCCTGCCCACCTTGACCTTCTTATTAAACATTGGTTGCTGTCTGGAGCAGTGGTTGCCAACCAGTGGGCCGGGGACCACTGGTGGTCCACGAGAAAATATTGGTGGTCCACAGAGAAATGTCAATCCCCAAAGCGATTAATCCCGGCTGCAAGGGAACACAAGGCTGCACTTGCCCACATGGTCCGCAGGAACACAAGGCTTGTGTCACAATGCAAACAACACAAGGTAGTGAGGGGAAAGGGTGGAGGTGGGGAACTTGCCCCACTCACCCCATGCACCTTGCTTGGCCACCAGGCTGCTTCTTTCTGCTTCTGCTTTTGGCTGCACACAAGCAGCAAAAGTCTGTCTCTCCCACAAACTCTGCCAGAAATGAGTCTTTGGGACCCTGCAAGGCATCCTGCTTCAAGAGGCTGTGCCGGCGCGACAAGTCTCACAAAGACTCATTTCTGGTGGTTTGGGGGAGAGAAAGACTTCTGCTTTCCTTGCATGAAGCCATAAGTCTCTCTCTCCTCACCGAGAAGGGAGCTAGAAACGGTATCCTGCAATCCCAAATAAAGAATGATTGGCAGGAAAATGGAATGAGGAATTTTCCTGCAGACTTTTTAGGGTATTTTCCCAGGGTCTCGGGTCCACAGGATTTAAAATTATGAGTTTGGTGGACCCTGAGGTCCAAAAGGTTGGCGACCTCTGGTCTGGAGGACCATTTTAAAACTTTTATGTGTAAATAACTGCTTTTAAACTGCTGTTAAAGATGGCTTAAGTCCTTAAGACATCTGTCAGTGCCAAGTGACAAAAATGAAATGACAGATCTAATCAAGTAATTTAACCTTGATAATGCACCACAGACTATTTTATCTATAGATTCCAACATAGACTAGTTGGCTCTGATACTCACTTCTTTGCCTGCATTTATTGACTGCAAATGTGGTTTCTAAAGATTAGGACTTGCCTTAATAATTACCAAGAATATTCAACTTCATCAACAACTGTCTTTTCCTCTTGACCCTTCTGGGAATGAACCATCTAGCCAGAACACTTTGAAAGAATCCCTGGAAACCTTGGACAGAAAGTTGAAGGAATTGTGTGCACAATAACTGGGAGATAACTAAGCTAAAATATTTTTGCAAGTGTGTACTTTATGTTCTTCATGAAAATGAAACTGTTCCCAATCTCACAAGTGTAACTGATGATAAAAGTGTTTGAAAGGATGTAACGTGAAAAGCAGTTCTAAAAAATGGCTAGTCACTTAACAACCATTCAAAGTTATGATGTGCTTTAAACAAAGGTTATGACCTGTCCATGCAGTTACTGCCACCAATTATAGTTATGCACAACTTTTTACAACAGTCATTAAGCAAATCATGACATCATTAAGTGGTTGAAGTGCAAACCCTGTTTGGACATTTTCTGTTGAAAAGCAGCAAAAAAAATATCACAAAATGCTATCACTTGGTCACGGGATGCTGCCACTGGTCATAAAATGTAATCACATAACTGGTGGCGGTAACTGCATGGACAGGTCATGACTGGCCATATGTTGAGGGCTATCTGTACATCTCTTTGACAACCAATGTTACTCATCCAAGGGAACCTCCATCTTTATCCAAAGCCTTTTTCCTGAAACAATTTCTTCTTTCAAATATATGTCCCCCTTTGCTTTTGCCTGTATTTACTGAGGAAGTTCTATGAATTGACCAGCTGACTGAAACAGAGAGAAGTACTGAATGTGGATAATTAGCCCATTTATCTTGTGACCATATACATCTTTTCAGTTATTTCTTCAAAAATAATTGATTGCTATCCATTGATGGCTCACCTGATTTAATTCTTTATTTTAACAATGAGTAAATCAAGAAGACAGTATTTATAGGAAACTCAACCTAATTAACTGCAAATAACAAAAAATAGATTAATTTCACTTTATTCTCATGAGATGTTGTATGGAAGGTTTTGATCCAAGTACTGGGGCAATGATAAGGAAAGAGAAGACATGAGCTGGCAAGAATTCATGATCAGACCAATCACAAATCCCCCTTCAGGACATGCCTCTGTGCTCTAAATATATGCACATCATTACCAGGGTCATAGAGCACTTCATGCACTGTAAACTGTTCTCTAAGCATCTTCAGGAAATTCTGGTCCCGCTCATAGCGGAGGCGGCATGATAACAGGATTACAGTCTCATCAGAGCAGAGATAATTCAGTGTCTGAAGAAGGTCTGCAAATGTTTCTTCTAGGTAAACTATGTCTGCACCCAAAATAATATCATATTCTCCTGGAGAAAAGTCTGCCAAATCTTGTCCCCAGGTAAGTTCCTTTATTACTGCTCTTGACTGAAGGTTGACAGGTAAATTAGTTTGCACATTTGCTTCAAGTAAGGGCAATGTTGGCTTTCGGTCTGTGATTGTAACTTGAGCACCTAAGAAGAGAAACATGGAGGACTGTAAAGAGAATCCTTATTAGAATAAATCTAATGAAAAAAACTAATAAAGTTAAGCAATATTCTAGGAAAACTCAAAAATAAGTGTGCACATCTTTTTTGTTCCATTAATATTGATAAAGCTAAAAGGAAACTATACCATTTGAGATCCCTGTTAGACACCAAAATGAATTGTTAGCCTACACCAGCTCCAGTTTTCAGAATAACTTACCAAGTAACACAGCTACAATTCCAAGGAGGCCTGTCCCAGCTCCTAACTCAATCACCCTGCGTCCCTGCAGATCAATGCCTCCTGTCTCCAGGAAAGTGCACAAGACTACTGCCTAGGTCAGGAGGGGGAAAAATCTAATTAAGAATACTGATACAAGTCCAGTCAGATAATAGCATTTCTTCTGTCACCCAAATGATAAGCTTGTAAAAATGTTTTAAGCACAAGATGTGATTTTCAGGCCATCAAGTGGAAGTGGCAGCTGAATCTCAGAGCTTTTATTATTATTTTTATTTTGGAGCTTTTAAATGTGCATATCTAGTTTTTATTTTTCATTTTATTTCAAGAGTGAAAGATAGAAAATTCCCAATTGAAATGAGAATGCAGGCAGAAGTCACCTTCCCAGTGGTAAGGGGAGGGCTAAGGGGATAGTCATCTATTCCTGCGCTTCTGGTGGACAGATAGATAGTCCTTGACTTATGAACATTTATTGGCAGTTCCAAGTCACAAGTGGTGAAAAAAATGACTTACAGCTGGTCCTCACTTTTCTGCAGCCACATGATCAAAATTTGGATATTTGACAAATCGTATGTATTTACAGTGGTTGCAGCATCCTGGGACTGAGATAGTTGTTATTTGTGATCTTCCAAGGGAGCTTCCAACAAAGTTAAAGGGGGAAGTCAGATTCATTTAACGACCGGGATAAAAAAAGGTCATAAATTAGACACAACTTATTTAATGACTGCATCACTTAGCGATGGAATTCCAGTCCCAATTGCGATCATAAGTCAAGGGCTACCTATAAGTAAGTGATATGCTCTTCCACTGAGGTATGTAAGAAGTACAAATGACCTGATTTCTTTATGACATTTTGACAGTATGATTAAATATAAGCATATGTTGGAGGGTTAGTTTGTTCAAGCACCTTTTCTTCAGGAAAGAATTAATTTATACAAAAATTCATTTTGCTTCCCTGATGCTTACCACTTTCTAGAGCAGATGAAACTTGCAAACTCATGCCCCCCAGGCCAGATGCATCATGCACTGGCCATGTCCAAGCCTGGTTTAACAAAGGGGGAAAAAAATCATGATAGATCATGCGATGACACCATGATGACAAGAGTTTGACACCCCTGTTTTAGAGGGATGATTGAAAGTATCCTGTCATTACTGTGTGGTTTGGAGGTATTACTGTTTCAGACAGGAAGGCTATGAGAGAGTGGTAGAACAGATTATTAGTTCACTTCTTTCTATTCAGGATATAGCATATGCTTGACCAGGGTCCACAGTTATTGTCAGGGACACACTATGTAGATTTTCCACTATATATTCTAAAAGATTTGTGATTGATCACACACACACACATGCACACGTGTATGTGTGCGCGTGCATGTATGTGTGTGTATATATGTATGTATATATATACATATTCATATATATATATATATATATATGTCACATGCATGAATTTGTATGTGTGTGTACACACACACACACACACACACACACACTTTTAACAGCAGGCATCAGACTTTCATTTTTTAATGTGTTCCAGTGTGTTCACAAAAAAGTGACAATAAAGTTTATCTCTTATCTTAAAATCATAGTGCTATATAAGGAATATCTTTAAAAATTTCCAAAGTGACCAAAATTTATTCTTAATGCAGTTCTAACTAATGTTTTTTTAAATGGATATCTTTGAAGACCAAATAATTCAGTGCTCAGAAATAGAAATCAGTTTTATCACTTTCTTTCATACCCAAATAAATACTTTTTAGCAAGGCAGCAATAATATAAATGAGAATATTCTGTAAGGCTATAATCCTAGATCCATTTATAGGAAATGACCCTCTATAACAGCATAGAAATTCTAGTAAATATATACTGTAATGTTTTAATTTTCAAAATTTAGAGAACTATTTTTTAGCAATAGAAAATATTGACACTTATTAACCAAGTGTCTTCAACACTAAGTGTCAACAGTTGTAAGAAAATTGTCAATTTCTGTAACAGTGTTATGACAGGTTAAGCAGATGACAAACTAAGAACTACCTCCACAAAGTAAGCTATATTATCTCTTGGAGAGCCATGTTTTGTAATTAAATTAAATAATTTAATCATAATTAAATTATTTTTAACTAAATAGATAACTACTGTATTTTTCGTAGAATAAGGCACACTTCCCATCACCTCACTAAGAATGGCGAGAAATGTCTGTGCGTCTTATAGAGCGAATGTTGCCGAAGCTCCACCCACCCATCAGCCCCCACCCTTCAGCCTCTGCCTCCCAGCAATTTGCCTCCTTGCAGCAAACAGCAAACAGCCTGGTCAGCTTTAGCACAGCCTGATTTAGCATGAGCAGCTGATTGGCGGTTGGATTGGCCTCCCAGAATGCCTCCAATGAGCTGTTCCAGACTGTGGGGATCGGTGCCTCCGCGCACCAGAGGTGGTATTCAGCAGGTTCTGACCAGTTCTAGAGAACTGGTAGTGGAAATTGTGAGTAGTTCAGAAAACCGGCAAATACTACCTCTGAGTGGCCCGCCCCTATCTATTCTCTGCCTCCCGAGTCCCAGCTGATCAGCTGCATCTTCTTTTGTTGCCCTGCACAGGAGAACGGAGCTAGTGGGGTGGGGAGAGAATAGGGATTTTACAGTATCCTTCCCCTGGAGTGGGGTGGGAATGGAGATTTTGCAGTATCCATCCCTTGCCACGCCCAAGCAACATCCACCAGGCCATGCCATGCCCACCAAGCCATGCCCACGGAACCGGTAGTAAAAAAAACTTGAATCCTACCACTGCCACACATCCCATTTTCGGCCTCCATGTGCCCCATTTTCAGCCCATTCCTGGCAGCAGCAATGGGTGATGATCCCCACCGCCTGGAACAGACTGAAAATAGGACGCACAGAGGCTGAAAATGAGGCACACAGAGGCCAAAAATGGAGCATGTGGAGGCGGCAATGGGCAGTGGCAATCCCCGCAGCTTGGAACAGCTGATCGGCAGTATTCCAGGAGGCTGATCCAACCACCAGTCAGCTGCTTGTGCTAAATCAGACTGTGCTGAAGCTGACCAGGCTGTTTGATTTTTGCTGCAAAGAGGCAAATTGCTGGGACACAGAGGCAGATTTTTCTTCTTGTGTTTCTTCCCAAAAGCTAGGTGTGTCTTATGACCTGAAGCATCTTCTAGTGCAAAAAATAAAGTACATTAATCCCAGCCTATGCCTCTGCCTAAACATCATTTTTTTAAAAAATCATATTTTACTTGTTTTATTTACTTCATCCTTATTTTGAAATAACTCAAGGCATGAAACATACCTAATGCTCCTTCCTTCTCCTATTTTCCCCACAACTATGTAAGGTGTGTGTGTGAGACTGGCCCAAAGTCACAGGACTAGAACTCACAGTCTCCTGGTGTCTATCTGAAGGAAGATTTTGGGGGCAAGTTATAGGGTCTGTTGTTGATCTCAGCTATTGGTGATTGCTGGTTGAAAATGAACATAGAAACAGATTTAGCTCCATGTTAGAGAAAGACTTTTTAAATCTAAGCTCCAATTCCAGTGAAAAAAAAACAATAGGAATCTAAATTAGGAATGTGCAAATTCTACCATTCCATGCATATTACGTACTTGTATTTTTCAGAACTTTTTATTGTGCAGATTCCAGGCATTCCTACAATGGTTCAGTAGCCTTCCAGAAGTAGAACTGGAGGTGGTTTACAATATTCTGGATATATGCAGAATTAATTATATTATTATCCTCTCAAAAAAGGTTGCCACTGGAAATTTTGGATGGGATGGAAAGGGACAAGAGATAATTATAGTAGGAAGGAATGGAAAATCTACACCAGCCTCCCTCATTCTGATGTTTTTCCATTTGGGGGGATGATGAGAGTTGTAATCTAGCTAATCTGGAAAATGTCAAGTTCCCTGTCAAAACCTTAGCAAAACATTTGGATGAACCACTCAGCCAGAGGCTCTCAGGCACACAATATTATAAGGTTAGATAAGAACTGCACTGTCCACTAGGATGAAGCCAAATAAAACAGATAATTGCCATCTGCCATGGGGATTAAATGCAAATTATCTCTTATTATCCCTAAACCTGGCAGTTCAAATCTATTACCTATTTCTTTCCCTGTATAATTGATAACTCTTTTCTAGAAAGCATAGCTTGACTCTCAGATGGTTGGAAAGATAAATGAGAAAAAGTTCTCCAAAGTTTCAGTTAAATAGGCGATATCATTTTAGAATTCTGTCACTTTTGTTTTTGTTGAATACAATAAATATTATGTCCACAGAGAAATATTAGTTCAATTGCTAAATGGCCATGTCCAATTTCTTCGGACCTTCTTAGTGAACCATTGCAACTCTCCACAAATGAATCAATGAAATTATACGCACCGCATCCCACACCACAGCAGCTACACCCAACTGCGTCCAGTTCTGTTTAATGTGAATTGTATGGTTGGCAAAACAGAATGTAGAGGAAGATTTATGTAACTTCTGCATACCCCAAAGAGCTGTGCTGTCATAAGGAACCAAAGCCATCTCTTTGCCTATCAAACCAGGAAAAGATACAGAATTGAAAAACCTTCCACGTGAAACCCATTCACAAGAATAAAGTTTTATTCTTGTCCAACTTTATTCAATTTTAGTTCAGATTCATTACATTAAGAAGACAATAAAAATGCACACCCTGAAAACTGAACTCCCAACTGTACTCTAGTGATGAAAACCAGGCTAAATTTATTTATTTATTTACACACACGCACACCGTAAAGTTATTAATTTATGGCAATTGTTCGAATATGGTTATTGATATGTACTCTCATGTTCTAGGTATTATGTTCAGCTGTTGACTAGTTTTCATATTCCAAAGAATGTAAAACTTATTAATCTAATAATGCAATCAAAATACAAACATTAAATATACATATAAATTTGGACCCTACATGGTGCTGCCCTTAAAAAGCATTCAGAAGCTAACGTCATTGAGAATATAGCAGCTCCAACAGTCTTAAGTATGCCCATTTAACATCACCACTGCAAGAATGCTAACTAATTATCAATTAATTTCTGGGCACAATTCAAGATGCAGCTGACATCCTTAAAGCCTTTCAGGACTCAGAATATGGATATCTAGGGTATCCTGTTCTCAGTAGGTTCCCTTTTGAAAAAAAATGTTGTTTACAGATTTCCAAGATTTGGGTCTTCTTGAAAAGATGCTGCCCATTTCTCTACAGCAGCATTCCCCTGAAGATTCAACATACCCTAGCATTATTGAGATTTAGGAAACTATTAAACCTCATGATTTTAACAGTGCTCTGAAGAGGGATTTGAGAGGGATTTTCCTGTATAGGAATACATAACCCAATGGAGATATGATTTATTTTAACATTTTTAATGGAAGGTAGGATTGTTAGCCACTCAAGAGTCAGTTGATGGTTGGAGTGGCATGTAAGTCTCATAAAATAAATACATATGAAAAAATATAAAGAAAATGGGAATCATTTGACAGTTATTCCAATTATGGAATCCTTGATGCTCTCTGAGCTTAGTTGCTTGCTTGTGGACATTTTGTTATTGGTCTGAGTAACACCTTTAGTGTTAGAACGGAGTGAAGTTTGCTCTCTTTATGTAAGTACCTTGCCTTGTCAGGCATGTTTTCTCATTTCTCATTTATTTTTATTTTATAAAAAAGGAAGTTACATGAAACCATAAACAACACTTTCAAGGAATTATTTAATAAGGAATAAAGAAAACAACATATCAGAAGGCAACTAGCATGAGTGAAAAATCACAGCAAGCAAACCAGACAGAGAAAGTGCTCCTAATTCCCACTGCCAGTGAATTTCCAGGAACTCTCAAACAGTGCATACCTGATCCTTCAGATGGGGGATGACTCTATCCTAAACTCTGCCAAACAGGGATAAGTATAGCTAAACCTTGAGCTGCAGAGCTACATTCCAGCCTCCTTTCTGCCATCCATTCCACAACAGGTGCTGGTTTAGAATCCCCACTTCTTTCCTAGAGTAATAAGATGGAAATAAAAAAAAAGAAAACATGTACGGCTTATCCAGCATTCCCATTTAGGTAGCAAAAAGGACAGAAAGGGGAAATCTTGAGGCATCTATGACCAATCTACAGCTGTCTTCCCAATGACACTTGGACCAAAAATTAATATTCTACTTCGGGTAAACCTATACCATGTGGCTACTTTTATGTTTTGATGTATCTAAGGAACATAGAACATTTGGAAAATTGAGTTAGTTATGGCTTAACAGTCGGCAAAATTATCATGCTATTACCAGCTATCAATTGTTCTCAGAGTTTTTGATTTGCAAGAAAGGTGCAGCCAATTTTCCTTATTTGACCATATTCCAATAATAGAAGAAGATGCAACTAGTAAAATTCTTCCTAACTTTAAAGATATAGACTGGTTATTGAGATATGTTTTTCATCATTCAATCAATTTTAACTGCTATAGTTATTAACTCAAAAGGGATAAAATGAAGCATACTAAGGATTAAGTAATACAAAAGAACCATAATACAGGTAATCCTTGATTTACAAGCACAATTGAGCACAAAATTTCTGTTGTTAAATGAGGCATTCCAGTTAATTTTGCCCCATTTTATAACCTTCTTTGCCACAATTGTTAAGTGAATCACTGCAGCTCATAAGTTGGTAACATGGTTGTTGAGCAAATCTGGCTTCCCCATTTATTTTACTTGTCAAAAGGTTGCAAACATGACCTTGGGAAACAGTCAAAAGTATGAACCAGCTGTCAAGCATCTGAATTTTGATCACATGATCATAGGGATTCTACAAAGATTGTAAGTGTAAAAAAATGGTCCTAAATCCTTTTCAGTGCGATTGTTACTTTGAACAATCACTAAGTGAACTGTTGTAAGTAGAGGACTACCTGTATGTCTAACTTTATGAATCCTCATTACAAACAAACCAGAGGCAGTTAATCTGTCTGGGATCCTAGTCCTAGAACCAAAACATAAATTCTTAGGACATGCCGTTAAAAAGATTGAACCAGATTCTTAATAAGATTTATACTCCAAAAGAAGAATCTCCTGTAGTTTTGCACATAATCAAATGTATACATTTTAAGAACTGCATTGTGCCTTTGAAAACAATTTGTCAGTGCTCTACCAGGGGAGCACTCAAAAGTGCAACATTTTTTAAAAATGAAACAATATTTCAGATACAATGCACAGAACAACAAAAGCTCTGAAAATGTTAACAGGTAAAGCCCACAGTAGCATCAAATGTAAAAAGTCAAAATAGCCCTCCACTCAGAGAAAGAAATATGCAGCATCTCAGAACCCTATAAAAATCCATGTACTCATCAAACCAATTTGTCAGCTGTCCCAGAACTGTTCTTGCTCATCAATAAGCAGAGCCCTTCTTTTCAATCAGCCTCCATTTTAGCTGCAGCACCTTTCTCCCGGTTTGAAACCGAACCGGATTTTTCTTTCAACACTACCATATTCAAAGGACGCCAGAAGAAGAAACCCGATGAAACGTATGAAAGTATCGTCAAGTCAGCTTGCCTGGGGGTGCGTCCCGGAAAGAGTAAGCGTAACGGACGGATAAATCCTGAAATACAAAAGGGCAGAGAGGTGGTTAAACGGAGTCAAGATATCTTCACTATTAAATTTGCTTTGTTTGGCTTGGTGCGTTGCTTTAACCCCGAGCGTGGCTTGTAAATTCCGCGTTACGACCTGGTTGTCGGAATTCTCCTGATTGCGGTCGAACGCAAGACACCGTGGTTTGGTGCAACGCGAGGCTACCGCAGCTCCAGCAAGCCAAGAAATCGCGTGGGCTTTTACAACCCTAACACCGACTTCCCTTCCCTCTGGTTGCTTCCCTGCAATGTTCTCCCCTCCCTTCTCCCGCACCCCGCCCAACCTTAGGTGCTGCTCCCCCCGCCCCAGCCTCCCCCCCACAACTCTGAAGATCCTCCCCTCGTCCCGGGCACGTGAGCACTGAAGCTATGGCCAAGGGGAGGACAGCAATAGAGATAGGAGGAAAGAGCAAAAAGGAAGGGACGCGTCGCTCAGGCGTCCCAACCAAACTCAGAAGAACCCCAGGCAGCGTTATGGACACACGAGGCTGCTGCTGTGCAACCTGACTTAAGATTTAAGAGAATGCAAGTTGCTTCGGAAGAGGGAAAACAATACAATGGGATCTTTCCGTCAAGGGTATTTCTAACTTGTTTCTATCTCTACGAATACAGACCCCTCCAGTGGAGACCAGATAGATCTACCGCTGGTCGGCGAACTTGGCTTCGGTCTCAGCCGCCTCTTTCGGTTTGCATTCAGAAAAAAACAAAACAAAAAAGGGCCGTTTCTTCTTCACCTAGCCGTTCGATCGTCTGTCTGGAAATCTTGGTTTAGGAAAAATCAAAAATCGAACCGTGATTTTTCTTTCTCCTTTCCTTTAACCGTGTCCGATTCTCGGAGACGATTCCAGACAAATCCCAAGAGTTTCCTTGGCGAGGTTTTTCAGATTAGGATTTGTCGTTGCCTCTTTCCTCGGGCCGAGAGAGGCCAAGATCGCAGCTAGCTTTGCGCCCTAGGCAGGACGAGAACTCACGGTCCCCCAGTTTCTAGTCTACACCAAACTATGGTTAGGATTCCATACATTTTATAAAATAAATGCCCGAGGGCAGAACAAGAAACAATGCATGGCAATTAATCAAGGAAAGAATCAACCCAGAAATAAGACATTTCCTGTTAAAAGGAAAGGAATAGCTTGCCTTCAGAAGTTGTATGTCCTCCATCACTTTTTAAGAAGAACGGACAACCATTTGTCTGAAACAGTAGTGTCCCCAGCTTGAGCAGGGGTTGGACTGGAAGACCTCCAAAGTCCATTCCAACTCTTTTTTCTCTCATTCTGTTATATTAAATTCAAATTAAACTGAGTGGGTAAGGATATTTGTATATAATTTCAATTCTGCTGTCTTTATGTATCAAGTAGAACACCATGACCAAATAATGAAGAATATTGGAATATCAAGCAAAACACAAACATGTATTTTTACCAGCCATTTTTCCCCTAAAGCCCCTGTCACTGCACCAGACGGATGGAAAAGGGATGTAAACGGAAAAAAAACACTTACCATTCCGTTGGTTAACGCGATGCTGTCGTTCGTGTACTCACTGCCCCCGTTTTGCTTCCTCTCTATCCGGTCCAGCGATCCGTTCTATTGACGTCTTCATCCGCTCAGAGGGTTTTGAGCCTGCTCAAAACCTCTTGAGCGAAAATGTATCCAACGTATCCGTTCTGCATTCGCTAGCATACAGGGGACAATTCCATTCTGGCATCCGTTTGTCATCCGTTACGCATCTGCTATATCCGCTAGGCATCCGTGCGCATCCGCGCAAACTCTAATCCGCTCCAGCGGGTAACAGCGCAGGAGGAACGGAAGCGACGCGGAACGGACGCAAACAGCGTTTAGTAGCACGGACGAGAGAAAGGTATGAAAAACGGATGCCCCAGCTCGCAAAACAAAGCCATAAAATGGAAAAAAAAACATTTTCGCAGAGGGGAAGCCTATCCCACTCCTCATCTGCTTCCATCCGCCTAGGCTTCCGTTCCGCATCCGCTTCCATCCGCCACTGCGTCCTCCCCCCGTTCCTTCCTTTCCGTGTTTATGTCCGCTGTTTATTGCAAATTTTTTGCCCCTTGTGAGAGACGGATAACAACAGATGGAACATTTTTCTCGTCCGCTGTGTCCTTTTTACAAATGTTTTGCATCCGTCGGCCAGTGTGACAGGGCCTTTACTTCTAGAATATTCAGAAACATATGTTTCTTCACCATTATAAAGTTTACTACATTCATTACTTTCTGCTAAACTATAAACTGGCTACATCTGTCCAAGAAACTAAATAAACCATGGTTTATAAAATACATAGGCCACGTATGTCACATTTCTAGAGAAAAGGATTATACAGAGGAAGAGTCACAGAGGAGATGCTAATATTATTTTCTGAGCAGGTTCATACTCATGTTTCCCATTAGTGGAAGAATCCAATTTGCATGATTACTGCTGAACTTGCATCAGTTCTGGCACATCTCTGCCCACTAGCCTATGATGCTAAAAAGATCATCATTAAGGAATGAATGTATTCACATAATAATGGTGAACTGTGGTCTAAATGAATCAGAATGTAGAGGGCATTGCTTTTTTTTAGGTCAGCAAAGTAGAAATGAATGAAACATTTATTCATCAAGAGTGAAAATGTTTTTCATGCTTTATGTGCTTCATTTTTAAAAATACTATCCTTGCAAGAACACAAATTTGGTCAATATCGAGTTATCACTATCTTTTAGATATGAAGTTGTAGCCAGAAACTGGGAGGGAGCAGTCTGCCACACAGAAAAGTAATAAAAATCTGCATATTAAAACAAGTTGTAAAATTGAGCACTCTTCAAGGTTAATTTGCATCTATTATAACTTTTAAATCCAAGATTTTGCTTTTAACACTTTGTTTCTTCAGTCCCCTTAACATTCTTATCATTTTCTCTCAGTGTCTCCTTGGGTCACACTTGATTTCTAACTTCTGCTTTTCCAAGCACCATATACATTCGAACTGAAGCTTACTGTCAACCCGTCACTAATATTCCAATTTACATGATCACCTTCCATCACAGTTCTGGCACTTCTTTGCCCATTAAGGAATGGTCAAATGCTCTGGTGTAGCAATTGACAGTTCCATGATGAAATCTGCAGGAGGGAGAAATGTCCACCACCTCGGTGTTTTAAGATCCTAGTTAGCTTTTAACAAATCAAGCAACACAGCTTTTCAAGACCAAAGTGACTATATTTATTGATATGCAAACTTTCTCACGTTACTTTTAAATACATTTTTGAAGAACAAGTCAGATCAATCATTTGATAAGATAAAATCAATTAAGTTTGGAATATGCAAAGATTGTCTTATTTGGGGGAGATGCTTAATCAAAGAAAACTTTGCCAAATGTTTTGGAAATAGAAGCCCATCAGCAGCTGGATTATGGGGCTTTTTTAGTATTCACTTTGAGAGTTTATACCAATATTTTATCCCAATATTTATTTTGTGGTAGCTATTGAATTCTTATTTGGTCTAATTGCACTGCTTCTATTCAAAGTGCTATTCTAAACAGGTTTTCAAGGATTATCACTGGATACGGTAGCATGTATTTCTCTGTATTTACTGTTCATTTTGAAACATTTTATGAAATTATAAAATACAAAAATACAAAAGCAAGTGGTGAGGAAAAGGGGAAAGAAAAGTGAGGAGGGGAAGAAGAAAAAAAAAGTGTTGGCTTCAGATTCCCTCTGTTGCAGTAGAATAAAGCATTAACGCTGAACCTTAACTTTTTACTTTTCCATAATGTAAACTAGCTTTTTCTATAACAAATCAATCTAATCAGTAAAACCCAAAAATCAAAGTTTCATTTTTTTCCACCTTAAGCACAGTCTTCATGTAGCAACAAAAGTGCTTATATTCTTTTCTTTAATCAAAACGGTCAATTTAGCCATCTCTGCCAGCTCCATCAACTTCTGCAGCCATTCCTCCGTGGTGGGAATCGAAATGTTCTTCCATTTTTGTGCATATAGTAGTCTTGCTGCCGTCAACACGTAGAAATAGTAATAGCTACTGCTTTACAGCTCTCTCTAAGCAGTTTACAGAGTTCGCATATTGCCCCCAACAATCTGGGTCCTCATTTTACCCATCCGGGAAGGATGGAAGGCTGAGTCAACCTTGAGCCTGGTGAGACTTGAACTGCCAAATTGCAGTAAGTTAGCAGAAGTGGCCTGCTATACTGTACTCCAACCACTGCGCCGCTGTGGTTCATATAATAAAGCACCCATATTTTTTTCCAAAGCCTTTTTCCATTAATCCCAAAAGAAGTTTCTGGTTTCATCTTTATCTTCATTTTAATAATTGTCTTTGTTAAAATATGAATCTTATTCCAAAATTACTTTTGTTTTTATCTCTGTATTTACTGTTAACTGCCAGTGTTACGTAATTGTTTCTAATCCGGATTGTCACGATGTTGGGTGCACAATGTCCAGATCAAGCAGGTGGCAGCCTGTCAATTATATGTATTTGCACGTTTGAGTCCAATGTGAACTCCCGGCAACTGCACAGGCAAGTTCTTGCAGTTTTCTTGGCCAGGATTTTCAGACGTGGTTTGTCATTGCCTCCTTCGTAGGGCTGAGAGAAAGTGGCTGGCCCAAGGTCAACCAGCTGGCTTTATACCTAAGGTGACTAGAACTCAGCATCTCCCTGTTCCTGGCTGGATTCTTAAGAACTGTTCAAATACTACCGTAGGAATCTTCATGATTGTACCGGGCCAAAGGAGCAACCACCATACTTCCCTGGAACGTTTTTGCACGAAAGAATGCAAGATACTATAATTTTAGGGGGGGAACAATCAAAATCAACGAGGTCTATTGAAATTACAGGATAGCCAAGTAATAACGAAAGCAGCGGTGGGGGGAGGAGGAATGTGCACGCCGGGCCTGCTGTCCTGTTTATGTTCACTTGCTTGCGTGGTGCAAACTTTCTTTGGAACAAACGTCGATTCCTCCAGTGAGGAGGAATTTTCTGAGGAATGCGACCGAACCGGCTTGCCGCGCCCTTCTTCCAGCCCAGCCCTGGGATTCCCCGGAGACGTTTGCTCGGTCCATCGCTCCTCCTCGGTTCGGAAAGCAGGCGCGGCCACCTTCAGCAAGTGAGACCGGTCAGCGGCGATCCCCGGGCCGGGCCCCTCCCAACGGAGCTGTGTGAAAGTCGGGCCGAGAACACGGCGGGCCATTCGGGCCAACGGCTGAGCCGGACGGAAAAGGAGGGGCGTCCTCCGGAGAAGCAGAGATTGGCATTCGGGATCGCTTCCGGCCCAGCCATCCTCTCCACTTCCGGTTGTCGGCACAGGCAAGCGATTCACCGGAGGAAGCGCGCCCCGCCCAGCGAGTATGGAGAAGCGAAGCCACGCCCCCTCGTCATCGCTCCCCCACCCCCGCTTCCTTTTCGAACGCTCAGAGGGGACGCAGCGGAGCCGGCCCCGCCCTGCTCCAGAGCTTTAGGTGGCACCGCCGGGGCTATCCCCTGGGACGGGACGGCCGTCGCGGTCACGTGAGGGCGTAAGGCGCGGGCCGCGATTGGCTGGCGGTCGAATGCCGTGTGAGAGCGCCGTCGCAGAGCTGCCTCTGGCCGAGTCGGGGCTGCGGGCTCCGCTCTTCCTTCTCTGGTTTCTGGGCTCGCCCCACTGAGGCGGCGGCGGCGGCGGCGAAGCGAGAATGGGCCGGCGCTGATGTGGCCGGCGCTGCGGCCTCCTGCAGCCCCGCTCGGGCCCGGGCCAGGCGGCGCCGGCGGCGGCAGTAGTTCCGCGCCAGCATGGGCAACACCGTCACCTGCTGCGTGTCTCCCGGTGCCAGCCCGAAGCTCGGCCGGGGCCGCGGGTCTGCTTTGGGGGCGGTCGGCGGGCGAGCAGGGGCCGGGGCCGCGGCTGCGGGGCTAG
Organism: Laticauda laticaudata; assembly: GCA_004320025.1. Taxonomy (NCBI): domain Eukaryota; kingdom Metazoa; phylum Chordata; class Lepidosauria; order Squamata; family Elapidae; genus Laticauda; species Laticauda laticaudata. The sequence continues at coordinate 31,232 of BHFT01046991.1, forward strand.
AGCGGAGGGGTGGTGCTTACCGGGAGATCGCCGAGGCAGATTCGGGAGACTCGGATCCCGGCGGAGGGGGCCCTCACCTGCAGCACATCAGCGACCGCGAGTTCCCGGATGGTGAGTCGTGACAGCAGCGGCGGTGCTGGCCTTTTCAGAAGCGCTCCCTCGGGCATCCCTCGCAGGCGGAGAGGAGGCGAGCCTCCGTTGAAAGAATCGCGAAAAGCCCCGGAGTTACTGGAGGAAAATGGGGTTCGCGGGGAAGGGGGGGTGTTTGTTTTCCAACCGCTCGACTTGGCCCACCTGGCTTCTGTCACGCTGAACGTAAAACATGGCCGGGTTCCCGTTGTGGGTGTGGGACGGTCAACTTTCTGGAAGGAAGTGGTTCGGCCCTCTCAGTCATCAGGGTGGAGGAGATAACATTGACGTGTCTTTGTGAAGTACAAAAGCGAGACATGCGAAATCATGATAAGTTGCATCCCTTGACAAAAAAATACAAACTTTATAAATCAAAATATTCTCTTAAAACGGATAGGCAGTCGTGAGTTAAAACGACATTGTCAACTTTGGTTGCCTTGAGGAGACATCAACATGCTCTAATGCAGGGGTCCCCAACCACCGGGCCCCGGACCGGTACCGGGACCCGGATCATTTTGTACCGGGCCGCAAAGAATGAATAATCGTGATTAAAATATATATAAAAATACGTTTTTAGTAAAGAAATAGTAAAGAAGCCCTTTACTATTGGGGAAGAATTGATTTTGCCGGCATTTCTGCGTGAAACTGGTCCCTGGTACAAAAAAGGTTGGGGACCACTGATTTAGGGAACAAATATGGAGAGAGACCACCCCCCTTTCAGATCACCATTTGCTGGCTTTTTCTTGGTCATTTGAGCAGCAACAGCCTGAGTTGTTACAGTTATGTGCTTGGAGTTGTTGCTTTTTTTTTTTTTCTTCCAGAATTACTTTTNCTTGGAGTTGTTGCTTTTTTTTTTTTTCTTCCAGAATTACTTTTGTTTCTGCTGCTGTACATTTTCACATGCATGGTAATGTAGCACTTGTGAAATGTTGTCTTTTCATAGATTGAAATTTGCTTTTGGAAAAGATTCATTGATCTGCTTGAATATCCTCCAAATTTGTGGCAGAAGGACTTTCTGGAAAATATTTTAATTATATATTGGGGGTGGGGGGAGAGTTGCTTGTACATCTCTGTAGAACAAGAGATTCCAGCTTCAAAGGATTTCAACATTTCGGTAACATTCAAGATGAAGTGATCCCCAATATGCAATTATATTAATAGTAAATTTATGGTGTTCATGAAAGTCTCAGAAATTCAGTAGATTGAATTTATATTTAGTTATAATTGGAATTTGTCTAAATCACTGGGGCAGCTCCATCCTGTTCAGTAAATTAAGAGACTCTTGTTTTGATAGTCATTTTGAGCAAACTTGAATTTAAATGAAAAAACTTAACAGCACATAATTAACAATCTGTGTACTTGACAGATAAAAGAATGTTTCTCTATAACATAAAACACAATTTTATCTGATTTTCAGTTGGCTTCTTCAATTCAGATGCTATTTTTGTATATTTTGTGAAGTGTTATAAATTTTCTAGAAATATTGAAAACAGCAAAGCAAGAGGATTTGGAACCTGATACTATTATGACTGGATAATAGTGAAAATTATAGCCAAGCCAACAGTTGAGATACAGCATTTAAGTCACATTCTAATCCATCTCTTTTCCTTTACTCAAGATTGGATTGTTTCATTGTTAAATGAAGAGACCATTTTACTTTGCAAGGAAGTAGAAAATTGTTACTCTATAATGGAGACAAGTTTGGATATACATGCTAGTTTATGGCTATACATTGTTGTGCAATTTATAAATCTATTGTGGCTGGTTTATGTGGTCAAGCACTATTCAATGTGGTTACTGTATGATCTACTGTATCACAAACCCAGGAAATTGGATTAATTGAATACACTGGTTAATTTATGTCTCTTATATGGCTTATAATTATACCAGCCTTGTAATATATTCTGAAACAACTTAGTATTGATAATTGATTTGGTAAAGTCAATATCATGAGTAGGACTGAAGGAGGTACACAGACTAATAAAGAAAATTAAGTTCTAAATTAATCAAGGTTCCTCCCTCTCCCCCCCAAAAAATCCCAGTTTCAGGATTTAACTAATTTTTACTTAGTTCATGCTGTGCAATTCAGAAATAAGAAAACTTTAATGGGCAAGCATCATGCTTAATATTTTTGGAAGAACAAGGATTGTAGTAAATTGGAGAATAATATGATTGTTAGGTGCATAAGTGGAGTTAGAATATTTAGTCTTTCTTTCGTCGATTATGGGCCAACCAGTTGGTGGCAATTCTCAGTGACCACATAGATTTTTCTCCATGATGATCTGTATCTGTACTGGTTGGTCCTTCTCTAGTGGTATGATTCAAATATTTGTACCACCGGTTTGGTTGGCATGGCTTGGTGGGCATGCTTCGTGCGTGTGCGCCAAATGTGCACTTTGAGCAGGCACAGAGGTGTTTGTGCAGGTGCAGAGTCGTTCAAACTCACCCGCAAGCCTGCACTCTCCGGGTCACTTCAGCAGCTGCCGCGTGGCATTCTTCTGTGTCACGCAAAGCAGCTGTGCTTCAAATTCAGAGGATAAAGGTGAGTATGGAAGCCTGGGCAGGCAGGTGGACCCAACAGCAGAGTGGCGGAGAGAACTGGTTTGGTCTCCGCTGCTCATCGCTGCTACCGACTTGGCAGAACTGGGCAGAACCAGTAGAATCCCACCACCGTCCTTCTCCTCTCATTCTGTGGGAGATTGATATATTTACATAGTTTTCCAACAAAAGCCTATTTTACAGGTTTTCACATGCATCTCTTTTCAAAAGATTTGGAATTTAATCACATTTTTTGTAATTTTTGCAGTTGCAAGATGACTTTGGGATTGCATGTGGTGTTAAGTCTTAAAATACCCACGTTTACTCTGGATTATGCATCAGTTTATGTAGATTTAAACGGAGTTACATGTACTGAAATATTAGGTAGGGAGAATGTGTTGGTTTTTATTTTCTCCAATTTAATACTTAAATTTCAAAAAGGGGTTTGATCCTTCATGCTTTAAAACAGATGGTGCATTTTAAAAAAATGACATTCCTTAAAATAGCTCCATGCAAAAAGTATAAAAGCACTCCAGAAACAGTCCTGACTATGCTTGGATTAGATTAATTTTATGCATGATTTAGCAACCAAGAGCTACTGACTAGTAGAATGAGTAGAATGGTTTGTAGAAAGGATAAAACTAATACTCTTTATTTGTGCTAATATTTATTTTGAAAGGTTTTCTATAATACAGCAGACTGAACTAGCTAAATTGTGCCAAAACTTTTCACATTCTCTTTTCATAAAAAATTCATCAGGAAGGAAACAACAAGGAAATCTTGGTTCTTTGATATCAAGAATGAGGACAATATGTAGAAGAATTTATTCACCTTTTAAACTAGCAATATATGAGAAGTGATTTACTACTGAATTCAACATATGAATACAATATTACTGATAAAGAAAATAGACGTAAATGCCTATACAAAACACAGTTGTACTTTTCAACTTCTACTGGTTATTGGTGAATTATCTTTGAACTGTTTTATGTATTAGCTGCTTTTGGTGATTATAAACTGGAGCATGATGAATATAAATTTTGTATGATGATTGCTAGTGTTGTACAGGATGTTTCCAAATTCTTTCCTATTCAAAAGTTCTGTGTTGAGCTTTAAAACTTGTCTTCTTTTTGGGGGTGCTTTGAATTCAAAGCAGTCTTAGTAAAAGCATTTCCAAAATGATGGAGATTGCCTTATCTGAATGCAGAGTAAGGTAACTCTTGATTTATGAGGATTGAAACCTGCCTGTTACAGTCACAATGGCTGTTAAGCAAGGCATCCATGTGATTGTCTATCTTAACGACCCCATCACTGCTCTCCCTTAATGTGATTGTTAAATGGAACATGGGATATCTTATAGGAGGCCTAGTGCAGGCCCAGGCTTGCACTGCAACACCTCCCTAGGGCACGCATGGCCTGCCCCAGGCTTCCCAAGGCTTCTCACAGCCCCTGAAGGATCCCCATTTCTGCTTCCTGCCACACTGGGTCATCACAAACCTGGGGCCAATGTTTCTACCCCACTAAGTCCTTGCAGGACTTGGGTCTGTTTCCCACTCTACTGGGTTCCACATCCTCTTCCCCCCTGCATCACAGATTGGTTATTTACCTTTTCAGTAGATCTCTTTCTGAAAGTAGCCCCTCCATCGTGTGACTCTTCTACACAGTGGAGGCCATCTGGCAGCATTCTGGAAGTGGGGACCCTTATAAGAGTGGCTGCAATGAATTGTGGCTGCACCAAAATGGTACCTGCTTCCAGGACGATGCCAACGTAGCCTTCAGGGAGGCCAAGGGACAATGTGACTGGCTCTCCTTTTCAAATGCAATGTTCAGAGCACTTGAGATCACATTCGAGAAGGAGAGTTGACTGATCCACCCCTTAGCCTCTCTATGCAGTGGAGCTCATGTGGCATGATCATAAATTTATTGTTTATCATTTAGAGTAGAGCTATAACAAGTCACAAAAATAAATCCCAATCATTACGGCAAATAATTGGTTTGGTTTGTTCTATTTACTGAAATTTAATATTTGTTTTCTTTAGGATGAAATTGTAAAAATACAAGCGTTAACATTTTTAAAGCTTGCAATGATAATGGAAAGAAGAAGTTTAAAATCTGAAACATAAACATAATATAAAACCAATTTTAAGTGGCTACTAAAACAATGCACAGCACAGAATTAAATATTATAGGAAATCTATCTTTTATCTATCAATCAATCAAAGCAAAATGCCACTCACGCATCACCATAAATCTCCAGAACTGTAAAGTCTACAAACTTGAAATGTAACATGTTTATTCCCCTTGGCTTCTATGTGCTCACTAAGAAAGGATTTTTCAAAATGACCATCAGAGAATTAGTATTTTGTATATTATTATTAAGACGCCCAGATGCTAAGGAGTTCTATTCCCCCTCCCCACCTGAAAAGAAATATGTTCCAAATGCAAAACACAAGCAAGGAGAGGAATTTCAGTTTTAGTTTCACAACATCAAGCAGCTTTAGTACAACAGTTGAGCTAAGCCAAGCCCAGGCTCCTTGCTGTCTCCTTGCTCACATAGCAAATACTGCTTCACTTTCCAAACAGCCCTCAACTTTCTCACACTCTGACAAGACGCTAGCCAGAGGAATACTGATGGATGCTGGTAGGCAGAGGCAGAATTTTTTCTCCTTATTTTCCTCCCCCAAAACTAAACCCGACTACATAGCTTCGTTAGCGAAGCACGGGTATCGAGCTAGTAAAATAATAGTTTTCTTGAATACATATTATTAAGACAGAGAAAGAAATAAATGTAAGATTTTAGAGTTACTTCAAAATTGTCGGTTGACTTACCTGAATAGTTCTATCTGGACAAAGTTTGAAACATGATAAGGCTTATCCAGCTCAAAGTAGATGAATAAAATACAAGGTGTGCTTCAGAAGGCACTTCTTAAAAATAGGTATCACAGCTCTATGACTTTTAACCAGTAATAACCAGAATAGAATGAGGATAGGCCATGTCAGAATTAAGACCAAGCTCTTTTAAGTGGGGAATGGCTAAAAACCCTGTAATGTGACTGTGGTGCACTGAAACACATGATAACACACATTGTTCAAGAATGTACCCTCAGGAAATTTCAAGGCACCTGGGATGATCTCACTGCAGCCACACCAGAAGTTGTTAAATGGTTAGCTTCTTTAGATATCGAATTATAACATGTGTCTCATTGCAATTGTATGGCTCCATATTATGGTGATTTTATTATAGTTTTAAATTAATTTAATATTTTACTTCCTATGTTGTATTCTTCACATAGAGCAGCATTGGGGCCTAATGATGAAGATGCTCACCTCCCACTCAGAAGGTTAAGTGTTCAAACCTCAGTAGCAACGGATATTTTTCTCTTTCAGAGTGCAAGGAGAAAATGTCTGTTCAAACTCCATGTAGGTGTCAGGAAGAGCATCTGGCCAGTAAACTCTCAGCTCCATCCAGTCTCATTAACTCTACCCTGAATAAAGGGATTACAGGGTCATAAAAAGAAGGGATTTTAAATTGTATTGTCTATATACCATATGTATATGTATATTTGCTGATGTTTGGTTCAACCTAAATTTATATATCAGTGATTGCATGACCTCTGTAGATGACATACACTAAATAAACCAGTACTACAAAATTATACTTTGGAGCTTGCTTCAGAAGCAGGTGCCGTTTAATATTTCCACAGGTTATTTTTTTTATAAATCCTGTTTTTAGAACACAGATACAGTCATACATTTTCCTGAAAATAAAACATACTGAATACTCTACAGCAGAATGAGCAATTAATTTTCCCAGGGGGAAACATGAGAAACTGGAATTGTTATGGAGGGACAAATAACAGAACTATAAAGGTTCTGTAAACTGTAAAAGTCATGCATGCACATAAGTAAATTGGGGAAAAATAGTCACTTTAAAAACAAAAACAATGAAGTTGTACTGCATGAATGGCACACACTTATATGTACATTTGATTTCTAATTACTGATTGACCCCACGCAGGCAGAACAGGGACAGATGTGGTCCTAGATCCGTAAAATGCCCAAGTCTATTTTATAACTTTATATAAACAAATTATTTATAGATCCAGTTTTCAGATTGTCAAGTTAAACTGAATCTCAGGTAACTAAACATTCCTATGAACAGAGAAAATAATTCGTTGATTAAGCAAAATTTTTCATACATTTTGCAAAAAGAATTGCCATTTAATTTCAGCCAGTGTTGAGTGATTGAACACAAACTGCCAAAATTCTGTGGGTAGATTTTAAAAACATTATAGGAATTCAAGTTATTAGAACATGTTTGTTACTTGTTAGATAAGTTATATTGTTTAGTATTCTCTCTGCATGTGTGCAGAGAGTTAAATAAAAATAGTTGACTTTTCTTACATATCTGAATTTGAAATAATGCTCTTCCCTGTATTTCAATTTTCTCAATATTGAATAAATATTAAAATATTAGGCTTTATACACTCAACACAATATTTCTTCATATGTATATCAGCATTTTAACATACTAGTCATGAATTATTGGAAAGCTTAAATTATTTACACTCTTTTCTTGGTGACAAAATCATTGTTTTTAACATACCATTATTTAATTGCTGTTGCTAAATTCTTTCTCACAATTGTCTCATTCTTAGGAAAATTTGATATGAAATGTACATGGTTTTAGTACTGGCGCTAAACTTTTTAATGTAGTAATGATGTAAAAATATACTTCATCTATAATTTTAAGCTAGTGGAAAAAAGTACCCACCCAGAGAGTGGGAACATTTTCCAGACTTTCTCCCGGGACTATTGTAGATTACAATAATGGGCCTCTCTAAAGCCTTTTCCTTTCACTGAAGCTGTACTCTGTGTACGCTGTGATGGAACACCATGAAGCAATAGTTCACAGAAGCTATTTTGCCACCTCTCATTTTTTTTTCCAAGTGGTGAAGGTTGAAACCTCAGATTGTATCATTTCACAGTGCTCTGATTCTGAACTAAGTTTCCTGAGGAACTGCTTTTCCTTCCCTTTGTAAAGATGGAGAAAGCACATGTGTGTGCTGAAGAGTAGAGCTTCAGATTATTGGATGCTTGGATATTAGTAGGCCAAAATCAACCCATATGTCAAAATTTAACTATTCACTATTTTCGCCATTGTGCAAAACAGGAGTATGCAGCTTTTTGGGTAGAATTTAATTGGTATGCTGGGAGCTGCACTCTGAAAAATGAGAGAACATATCAAAAAGTATAAATGGATTTAATGTAAATTTAAACTTAATTAACAGTTACATTAAATACTGTAAATACAGTTGGTTATTCCCCAATTAATTAATACTTTCCTGAAAAAAGTATTAGTATTGATTGAAAATTACAATTTGGCATCAGGTTTCAAGGATCTTTGCATGATTATCTCCAGAGTTTGGGACTATGTATTTTATAAAACAGAGGTCTCCAAACTTGGCAACTTTAAGAGTGTGAACTTCAACTCCTAGAATTGCTGGCTGAGGAATTCTGGGAGTCTACAAGTCTTAAAGTTACCAAGTTTGGGCATCCCGGTATAAAATCTCGGATAAGTGACCTAGAATAGGGATGTGCACAAAATATAAAATAAGTTTCACTCTATGCAAAGAACAATCACATTGTGTCATGCAACTTTTGCTGGAATGTTCTGGACAAGCCACAATTGAGCAGAATTGGAAGATACTCAATCTGGGTTTGGACTGAAAAACATTTTGGAGGATCTTACTGGAGAAGTAGAGTTATACCTTCCTCTTCCAAGTATCTTGTGTTCTGGCCCATTGTTTCCAGTGTTCTTCCCATCGTCCTCCTGACTTCTTTGCTGCCATCGTAACCCTTGACAGCATATTCCACCTGCCTAACTGCACTTCCTCTCTTTTTCCCTTTGGCCACAACACCCTTGCTTGGCATACTTTGCCAACCTTTTGCTTTTTTGCTCTCAATTTCCTTAGTGTTACTGACACAAATCTGCCCACAGTATACACCTCTCAAGTCCGTGTTCAGACAAAATGTGTGGCAGATCCATGCACAGATGGAATACATTTCAGTTCAGATACAGATTATCCCATGTATTCATGGACAAAATACCACAAAATACATCCCTAATCTAGAGGTACATAAAATGTTTGACCTATTTTAAGTTGAAATTACTTGAAATAATTACTTGGGGTCCAGAAGAAGTTGTTTTGGTTTACACTTAAGATGCACAATTGTCATTTCCTGGAGGAAAAGTCATAGGAGGTAGTATTTGATGTGTTCTCTCCTACCCATTGCCAGTAGCCTATGGAGTGCTAGAAAATTTCATGCCCCCCCTTTTTTTCCCCAAATGTGCATATCAAACGTACAAAAATATTCCAGATACTCTATCTAAAGTGTCATCAAAAATTACTGATATCCACTTCTCATTTTCATGCACATCCCAAAGAGGTGCTGAACCTTTGAACACTTTTTGAGCAGTTTCTTCCCCCCCACCTTTTTTTTTTTTTTTNTTTTTTTTTTTTTTTTGAAGAGTTTGGAGACTGGGGATAATTGAGGTGAAATGGGATTTAAATCCAACAAAATGGAGAGATCACAGATTGGAAACTGTGTTTTGAAAAGATGCTTTCAATTGAGCTTAAATGGAATTGTACTTTTGTGAAAATATTGTATCAACTGGAAAAGTACAGATAAAATTAGGGCTTTTAACATATTAGGCAGATACACTGCACTGATCAAGATAAAATAAGCTGCTTTTTTAACATAATCTTCATGAGACCTCTTTTGAAGATGATCAGAAAGATTGTTTTGTCTAGACTGAAACTGATTGCATGTGCATTTCTAAACTCAATTTAAAATGTGCTTTAATTGCAGAGGTGAGAAACATCTGCCCTTCCAAAATTATCGAAATCTATCTCCCATTAGCTACCGTTCAAATGGGTAATATCAACCTACTTATATATGAACTAATAAGAACTGTAACAAAAACCTTTTCATTCACCATTCAGGTCTATTAAAAGCCACTGGAGAGATTCCTTTCCATTATAACCCATATACTTTTGCAATGATTCTTTGTAATAATACTTATATTTAGGAGTGTGCACAGAATTGAAAATGTTTAAGCTGAAGACAACATCTCATTCAGAAAGTTCTACTGAAATATTTTAAGTTGATTATGTTACATTGGCACAAACCTTGAAACACCTGGATGTTTTAATTGATTCCAGCTTGAAGCATTTTGACCGTTCCATCTATGTAAAATGATGGAACCAAGTATGAGAAACCTACTCCCTTAATGTTTCATCCCAGCATCACACATATATAGACAGGCTATCAGTCCACATTGATTGCTACAGATCTGAGCAGATTTGTGTATTGGCTGCCCAAAGTAGAAGTGAATCCATCACCCTGATTTGCTCTAGCTTACTTAAGTAGGATAGAATGCACTGATGTCAGTTGGAAATGTACCAGGCATGTTGCTCTAACTGGGCGATTCACATGCTTGTATCTGCTGAGGGACTTTTCATGCCAGAACCTGAATCTTGACTCCTGTTGCTATTGGGCATGGAGCATTTCCCCTCTTTCTGGAGGGAGTCTAATCTGTTTCCTTCAGCTTGGACAATGTCTTTATAGGCAGGAAGTTTCTGTAAAAGCAGGGGAGATTGTAAGGAGTTAGTCATTGTCAATTAGCTTCCCCTCACCATTGGCTCACTTAAACCTATAAATATGGTTTGCTTGTTTGTACCCATAGTTTTTGGTAGAGTATGAAGTCAGACTGTCAAAGTTTATTTGTTGTATTAGATTTTTATTCCACCTTAATATTTTTATGAAGAAGTCAAGACAGTGAGCATATATAAGAACATGCACAAGCTCTTACAATCTCAAGAGTTTGTTCAGGAATTTTCAGTTGGAAGGAAAAAAAAAACATAGCTCTTAAGTGGCACTCTCTGTTTTTAAGAGAGGCATTGCAAAACAGAATGGCTCATACACAGAAACTGCCTTGGCTATGACTACCCCTTTCTAAAGATCAAGGAAATATGTCCATGTAGACTTGCCATGTTGTGCCTGGTTGCTTCCACTTCAAACAGCTGCTTTAATAGCAGGTAGTGTAGGTGGTTCCACTGAATAGAGACACTCAGAGAGATCTGTGGTCAGGGTCAATAGTACTTGTCCTTAAACTTCCCTTAACAGAAGTTACTCTCAACAGAAATACCCAATATTATTATGGCACTTACCAATAAAAGTATTCCTGGCAAATCTTAGTGTTCAGAAATTACACTGGAAGCAGTAATGGCTGCCCAGCTTTTTACCATGGGCATCTTAGCAGCAATTGTGCTTTGTGAATCAGAAACAGTATGTGGTGTGAAGGAGGTCCCTTCTGCATGAGCCTGCATTTTGTCACATAGGAGATGCTGACAAATATAGCAGCAAACAGTCTCACCCAACTAGTGCATGGTGATGGAGAGGTAACTATGTTACTGAGACCAACACATCTTTCCTGCATAAGTGACATAGACTGTGACCAACACATCTTTCCTCCATAAGTAACATAGAGTATCCACCTGTATTGTTGTTGCTGCTGCTGCTGCTATTACTACTACTACTACTACTACTACTATTATTATTATTATTATTATTATTATTATTATTATTATTATTATTATTATTCCAAAAGCTGTCAATTGCTCAGTTAGGTCTGAGACATTTGGACTTATTATCAACTTGCCCCTTCACCATCCCTTGGATTGCTTTAGTGGACTGGCCTGTCCAGCTGGTGCTCCATTCAGAATTCAAGAAAGAAATACTAGACTCTTTAAATTAGAGTGAAAAGATATTTTACATGAAATGAAGTGGTAGCAACCCTGAGAATTCTGAAAATCTGAGAAATTAGGTGTCGTGATCACATATATCAAAGTATGGAAAATATTCCACCCTATCCAACAGTTCAACTGAATCTTCCAATTAGACAAGTTTGTGAACTATGATCATGGGACATCTCCAAGTAGTGATGAGGCTCTGTCCGTTGACCTTGCATATTTTGCAATAAAAGGTTGCAGTGCGCAGAGAAAAGAAGCTAAGTCGATGAAAATGAGAAACCTAAAATCCTGAATGTATGCTCTCCGGCCCTCCTCATTTTTTACCACCAATTGGAGATATGTTAACACCGCTTCCAGCTCGCTTGCCCAGACTCAACCCTTCCTACAGGCCCGAGTATTACTAATTATTGACAGCCGGTGAAAGACTCGTCTCTCAAAGAGATAGTAGAGAGATGTTCAAGCTGACATTTCGGCCGCTCCTAGGAAAAAGCGTCCACGTTCCTAAAGAAAGAGAAAAAAATATATACAGATTTTCATTTTCATTAATAATTAAAATGGATACATTTCTCGGTTTATCCGGAATACTTAGTATGAAAGGCTTTGACGGCAGCTTAGGGGCTTTAATGTCTGTTTTCGTATGAAGCATCCAATACGGCTTGAGGGAAGAAGGGAAATGTTTTTCAAAGCTAGGATAGGATTTGAGTCCGGACACCCTCTCCATTTGCGAGAGTCCAAAATTCTTCAACTTCAAAATGTTGTTCACTCCCAGCCACTCTCTAAGTGCACCTAAAGGTGATTGGAGATATGCAGCTTTGGATGGTGCTCTTAAATCAGTAAAGAGATCCATTTACAGCGTCTTTAAAACAAACTAACAATGGAAAAAACCATATGAAAGGGTAAATTCGTCGAAGAGTTTTTCGGGTAAGATGTCAGAAGTGGATGGCTCTAGCTCAGCATCGGGTTTATAATCATCGAACCAGTAAATCAAATGTATCATTGGAAAGGACCAACATATTTAGGAGCCAGTTCTGACTCCTTCCGATTTTCTCTTTAGTGGTTTGTAGGTATCTGGTAGACAAGGAAACCTTTGTCGGCCTACTTGATAATGATTTTGTTGGAGAATCATTTTCTTGTCTGCAAACTTCTTATGCGCTTGACTGGGCCTCATCTAATGCTTTAACGTGTTACTGGCAATTAAGTTGGAAGTTGCGTTATTCATGTCATGCCAGTGACTGGATGTTAGGCTTTTGCCGTATCACACGTGGAATTATCAGGTAATATGGTAACAAAATGCTTGTCTCCAAAGCTACTTTAAGCCATGTCACATCAGTCTGAGAGACCAACAACGCGATTGCAAAAGAGGATGTAAAACGGACCAAAAAAAGCTTGCTTCCCTTTTGTACTCACACTGCCATACATTTTGCTACTCACTTTCGATGCTTCGCGTTCTCTGCTACACTTCTCACACATGGCCCTACCGTTTTGACTTGCTCTCTATCCGTCAGCGAGTCATCGTTATAACTTAGACGTTTTCAGAATATTCGCTGTCTCTAAGAAAGTTTATGAGCTGCTCAAAACTTTTGATGCGGATAAATGTAACCTCACAGAATAAGTCTCTGATTCCGCTCTCTGCATCCCTCTAAACGCATCCTCATAGCACATCTCTCTGCAATCCTTCGCCTAACGTCTCGTTTACTTTCCTTTTCCGTGTTATCCGCTCTGCTTATTGCAAAATTATTTAGCCATCCTTTTGAGAGCGGATAACAATGGATGGAACATTTTGCTCATCCACGTTGTGTCCCTTTTTGCATATCCGTTGGTCGAGTTGATGACAGATGGCCTTAAAAATGGAGTAAATCCAGTATTACTATGTATGGAGTTGTTATATGGCCACTTCAGCAATGCAATTAGGTCAACCCAATTGTCATTGTTGATAATTTATATAACAATCTAAAGATATTGTTCTAACAGTGTAATTTATAGCGTTTATAGTTAATCTTTGGGCACGAGGACCCTCATTGGTTTGGGGGTGGTGACGTTTGGGAGCCTTAAGCCCTGGGCGGAGCCTATCAACTTCAGAAACTCCTTCCAAAATTTGAGTCATTGAAAACCCCTCTGTAGAGACTAGTGTTTTTCAGGAATGCCCATGTAATCTAAATAGATGTGTGAAATAATAGTTTAGCCCTGTCAGGTGGTGCTCCATTGCAATTCAAGAAAGAAATACTTAGACTCTTTAAATTAGAGAAAGATATCTTTTACTGAAAATGAAGTGGTACCACCAATAGAATTCTGAAAATTTTCTGAGAAATTAGGCGCGTGAATCACATAGACAAAGTTGATGGAAATGTTCCCACCCCCCAATAGTTTTCAACTGAATCTTCCAAATTAGAAAGTTGTGAAATATGATCTGTGGGCATCTCAGGTAGTGATGAGGCCTCTGTCCGGTGACGCTTGGGCAATATTTGATAAAAAGGTTGCAGCTGCGCGAGAAAAGAAAGCTAAGCGAGAAATTAGAAAACCAAACGCTGAAATGTAATGCTCCCCCTCATTTTTTACAACAATAGAATGTAAACCCTCCAGCTCGCTTCTCAGACTCCCCCGCCTCCTCCCCACACCCCCGTACTTATGAACAAGCCGAAAGATTCAAAGAGGATATGTAGAAGATCTTGAGGTTGACACCTGCTGCCGTCACGAAGGTTGAGGGCACGCACATGGATTAGAAGAGCTGGCTGATTGGCGGTGCCTAAGTCGATCCAGACACGTTCGGTGCGTCGTACGGCCGCTTGTGTATCGAGCTTATAGCGCAACATAGTTGTATGCATGATAACCCTCCTAGGTTGGCAGTATGAGTTGCTGGATTGGTGCAAGTGTGAATGTTTACGTAAATCCCATAAGATGGAAATCATTTTGGATTCTTGCTTCTGCAGATCTCTGCCTTGTAAGTAACTGAGTAATGGAACTCAATGAAGGTTGGCATTGGATTTGGGATGCGTGGTGAACAACTAGAGCTCTTTTCCTGAGTATTAATTCAAATCTAGGGTTGCTGTGAAACAACATAAAACCAGTTTTGCTCTGCTTGCCTCACCTAATCACCACACAAATACCAATCATTGGCTGCTGACAGGAGGGAATCCACCACAGGCCTATTTAATGAAAATACAACCAGCGTTTCAGTGGTCTCCCTCTTCCTGCCATCTCTCTCCTTAGCCCAGCCATAAATAAATATTAGGACAAAACCATTAAAAAGTGGGTCAGGATGACTATAACATTGTAGAGAAGAATGAGGGCGCATTACTCACTTTGTGGTTGTTCACTAGTAGTATAGTATGCTTTATTTTATTATCCCGCTATTAAAACGTAAGTAGCTTTTTGATAGATTTTTATATTTTAA